>VYZP01062262.1:0-18276 GCA_013400635.1 Hypocryptadius cinnamomeus
ACACCTCCACCATTTGAGACCTGATTTGTTAGTTTTAATTCCTTCTGGAATTACTGGTCTGCTGGTTTGCTGCTCAGATGGGAAGGAACTCACACAACACTCAGTGGATGCTGTAGCAAGAGATACACAGTTTGCTTGAACATCTCAGGGAAATTTACCTCACAGAAATATCTTCACTGGGAAACATTATTTGGCTCCAGCCACATCTCAACAATCACACACTACAAAAAAAAATCATGAAGTGCTATTTCTTGTCTTTTATGGTTTTGCAATATGGAAAATAAACATAACTCATTCCCAATGCTAAGTATGATCATGTGCATGAGAGATACTACAAATGTAACTGGAGTCATTGATGTTGAACGTGTAGTTTTCTGCACTTTCACAAGATTTTCAACAAAAGGCCTAACAATTCTTTAAATACCTAACAGTCCCTCAAAAGAGGGGAAAAAAAGAAAAAGTGGAGTCCTGAAAAGTTGTATGCCTATTTTCAAAGGTAATTCTAATTTGAATGTTAGTAAGTTTTGCATCCCCATAACCATATTTTCTATTGGCAAATGATCAGTAGCAACTAAAATATCCTGCTGTGCTTTTTCAGATTCTGATTTTTTATTTCTTTTCAGCAAATACTGGAGGCAAATGACATATTTAATTGCTCTGAAAACATTAATTACAGCATATGTGAATGGCTCTGGATTCCATACAGACTCGCACAAGGTTCTGTTAAAGCTAATTTTGACTCTATCTGAAAATCTGTAGATGCTAACTGCTAACATGACTCATGTTTTCATTCTGTAATTGATGTAAACATAGAATAAACAGGCCAGTCTGATCAAACCCTCAGTCTCTCCAGTTATGCATGATCCACACACTTCAGCACAACTCAAAATACAGCTTGCTAATAGAAAGCATCCACTCATAGGAAAAGTTTTTCACTTGTGAGAGCAGGAAGTATTTTGGAAAGGAAAAAATACTCTTCAAACAAATTTAAATGAAGCGCCTAAAAATTAAAAGCTTTAATTTTTGAACTAACAATTTTGACACCTCTACTTTTGGGATTTCTAAGCAACACAAGCTGAATGTTGTTAACAAGCAAATTCTCAGTACATATTCATTGACAAACAGAGTGAAAAAAAAGGTTGAAAATTAAGCTGGCTAAAAAAAAAAAGAAAAAAAAGAAGAAAAACTGGGTTTGAAAGTGTTAGCAAATGTAGTGCATGGCTAATTGTTCACTTTTTCTTCAGAAAAATAACAAACTGAGGAACATTACTTCTGCTTACACAGAAACCACTGGTCAACTCCTCCAGTCCTTGGAGGTCCTGCATCAAAATCCCACATGGTCTGACAACTGTAAAGCTTGGACAGTGTCCACTAGAAAGTCACAGGGAGGAGGAATTGATGGCACACCTGATGGGTCTCTGATGCCAGCGTTGGTGCCCACCCTCCTGTGTGGGATGGGGCTGATGTGAACACACAGCCAGAGATGTCTGTCCCTCCCATAATCACTTCCTCCAGCAAAGGGGGATGCAGATTACCCCAAATCACTTGGGCCAAAATACATCTTGCCAAAACCTTGTATTTCAGCCATTAAGGTAATGATAAATTTTACAAGGTGAAAGTATTTAAAGGAAACTTCTCATTGGCAGTAAGATGAAGCTTATTTCTATTTCTCCTCAGGTCCACATAAGTGTATCAAGAATATTGACTTTGAATACAAAGCACATCTCTAAAATTTTGGCCTCGGTGTTTGCAGCTGTTTAATTTTCCTACAAATGTTATAGTTCACTACAATTTTCCATATAAAATTATTAAAAGGGGAAAAAAAATCAGGGTCAAAATGTAGGTCCCATTAAAGACAATAGAGATTTTTTCCCCTTCTTTTTCTTTGCTGCTATGATAAGTGAATACAATTAATCTGAGAATTAATCAGTGGGAAAAGAAAACTAAATTCTGGAAAGAGGACTGAAGTAGGCCACACTTACTAGAACATTTTTCCCCTACTGCAAACCCCAGCTTTCAAAAGCATTTGCAGACAAGTGATATACACCATTACAACCTTCTCACCTCAGCTGAATGATTCTGCACAGCACAAGAGGCAAGGGAATCTGTATTTTTGGGCACCAACTCACCAATTGAGGCACCCTGCCTACACCCAAAAAAGAAGTTCAAGAACAGACAAAAGAAAACAGATCAGAGCACAGTCATTGCTCTGACCAGTTCTAGCAAGAGACTTGGACATACAAAACAGATTTGTTCTACCTGCTGTTAAGTGATAGCATTAATGCTCTGATTTTTTTATATGATACTCTGCTTTTCAGCACCACTTTTCTTTGAAATTTTAGTAATATTTTAGAATTTCACACCAAAAGTAAATCTTTAAGAAATTATATGTAAATGCTCCTTTCATTCCAGTTTTTATGAAATACACTCAGTATTTCCCACTAGGCAATATCTTTCTCAGTCACACAGATCTCCCTAAAACCTCTGATTTTTATATAAACAGGTATGACACAAGGTAATTAACATTTCCATTTTAAACTTACAGATTTATATAAGCTCATGTCAACAGAAGTCCAAATTTACTGTAATTACAGATTATTTACATTAAAACAAAATAAGAAATCAGTATGTAAATGTAATGTTTGTTGTAGCTAATGCAGCAGGAGGTGGTAGATTAGGTTCAAACAGCAATCAGTTAGCAAATCTGGCTAACATGTAAATGAGCAGAAGCCCTTTTGTTTACATTCTATTGCGTTTTAAACTTCAGGATTTTTAAACTGTCTCATGAACAGATGGGAAAATAAAACATTAATCTTACCATTCTTATGGAAGCCTTCAAAGTAACTAAAGCAAGGCACTGCTCCTGTCCAGCTAAACAGACAGGACTAATAATTGGAGTTGCAGGTTACATCGTTCTTAATTAACACTCTGCTACAGTTGATAACGTACAACAAGACACCACATCACCACCACTGCTCTGCAATCACCTAAAGCAGAGGCATTCAGCAATATATGGACCTATTGCTTGAAAAATGGGATCTGTGGGTTTTTTCTTTTCCACACAGATGATTACAGTTGTTAAACAAGTTACAATCACTTCACTAAATTGCATTATTTCTAATAATCTCCATGGCATGCACCTGGGGTTTTAATGCTTTTCAAGTGTCCAGTGATTCATCAAGTATAATAAATTATTTTTGCTAAATAGCTGAAAGTCAAAGAAAATATAAAATACCTTATATCCATTATAATGACAACAGCAACAAAAAACATCTCCCAGAACACACAAGATAGAAAGGAGAGACGATCTGGATGACCCAGCTCCATGGCCAGACTCCCATGCTCACACTTTTCGTGCTTCCCTCTTGCATTCTCCTAAACCTATTTCCTCACTGAGTATTGTCAGCCTTCAAGAAGCATCCAAGGCAACAAAGGGAAGGAATTGCTGAGGAAGGGATTAATCTAATCTGACAAAGCTGGTGCAAGGGATCTACTCCATGGACATTGAATGATGGACATTCTTTGGCATCTTTCCTTTCAAGATTGCTTTCCAAGGGAAATCATGTTCTTCTCCACCCACCTGGTTACTTCTGCTCCCATCTGGTAACATTTGAACATAGTCACTGGTTTTAAGGAGGGGTCATAGTCTTAGAAAGGTCTCAAATACCAGGTGTAAATCAACAGCCGGGAGGAGGAAGGGGACCCAAATCACCACCCACCTCAGTAAAAAGCTGCATTAAAAGTGCAGTATTTTATACTCATTCAGGTGACCCCTGGCCAGTGATCTCAAAACCACCCACAGGACATGATTTCTCCTTTCCTTTGATACCTGACTGTGAGCTGGAGAATGGATGCAGGGCAGGCTGATACTCTGCGCAAGGGGAAAAATATTACACAGGTGCTACAAAATACACAACTGCAGGCAGCATCAGAGGTAGGTGAGATGATGGGAAGCATGGAAGGAGAAGGCTGATTTACTGCAGCTGCTGGGAAGAGGCAGGAATTCACTAGAAATTAGATTTCATTATGTCCACAGCTCACAGATCACATGGTTATTGTTCTGGACATCGTGCATGGATAAGTATGGCTTTGCCAGCTGAAATTGTGGAAGCAGGGTGGAACCATACAGGTGGTATTTGACATTTAAATTTAATCTTTCCACCTCAATTTACTAGCATGCAGTAGTAATTCACTGGGTTTCTATTACCTATAAAAGCTTTAGGTAGGCCACCGATGAACAAAGACACCCCAGGAGATTTTTGTTTGTTTAAAAGGCAGGATCACTTTGCCATTACATTTAGATGCTGGTTTTCAGTCAGTTCTGGGTTAAGCCCATTCAGTCTGTCACAATAAACTTCAATGCCTTCATACCAATATGTTGGAATAGGATGTTTCAGACACTGTTTTGCCTCACTATAAAGAACAGACAAAAACTGGAGCTTACAGAGCTGAGGCCAGACTGTTCCTTTTAAGAAGGGCATATAGATAAAATATCACATGCTGGAATCTCAGGCTTTTCAAATATCACTTTCTGGAGATATTCAAATCACGACTATTTATCTCTAGTTCAAAACAGAAGGCATTTGAAGAAAACAACAGATGAACTCCCAGAGCAAGAGGCAAAGTTCCTCAACATCCATTAATAATAGATGTGAGCATGACGCTTTTAAAAATTGTGGGTAACAAACTAATCTGAATAATAACTGACCTAACAGTAGGCAGTAAACAGTGTAACTGGGTTTGGTACATTGCTTCAATTAGATGTGTTTTGATCTGCATTGATGCTTTAATTGGAGGCAAGCCTCCCCTTTCATCTAGAATTTATGACTTCAGGAAGATGATCTAGCCTTCAAATTATCCGTGTTTAAATAGCCACTAATTAGGCACCATTTGCTGTCCCAAAGCTACCAACTTTTATCTTAAAAATATCCAGAACTAATCTCCACTATGAAACAAATATAAACTATAAAAGGTAACAACTACTTTGATTTTACTGTCAAGTGAACTTCTTTAAAACCATTAATCCAATAAAAAAGGCTAAGAACTGTTTTTAAACAGTTTGTTGTTATATAATTTACTGCAGTTGCAATAAACAACTCTCTTCAGACTCCAGTTTTCTCTCCAGATTTATAACATTCAAACTACAATACACAGCAATACCTGGCTAGAAAGTTTTGAAATTGGAAAGGAAACAATTAGCAGCTGTAGTGTCTTTTCACTGTTCTTCAAATAGCTGCTAAGGTACAACAGCTCATTGTCCTCACAAACAAATACAGCTCCTGTTTGCACATACAGTTCTTGTACACCACCCTGTGTTCCAGTGCCAATCTTCCCTCTCTTAATGCTCCTTTTCTTATCATTATTATTTTTATAATTCGTATCAGCATTCTTAATTCTTCCACAGACTATGTGTTAATGTGCACAAATACCTTTTAGTATATACAAAGTACTTTCAGTCCTTAGGAAGGCAGCTACAAATCTCTATTGACTCTCCAAGAATTCCTCTCATCAGTGATAGAACTGCACTTGCAGAATATTCTCCTATCATCTACAAGGGCAGGAAGCCAACTCCCTCTTTGGACAAGCTGAAATCCACGCATTTTGCCCCATCCCAAAGGCATCCCTGAGCTGCATCCCGGTCCGGAGCAGCTCCTTCGGCAGGCTCAATTCCCGCGCACCCTCTAGCGGCTACCGAGGAAAATTCCCATTTTCCTAGGAAACGGCACATACAGGGCTGCCTTCGGGAAAGGGAAGGACACGGAAAAAAACAAACCAAACGAATTGCTAATGACTTTAAAAGAGTATTTTCCATATATCGCCGTTTCATTTTCAGACCTTCGCAATATTCCCTGACAGCAGAAAGCACCTGGGGGTGCTGCTGGACAGGAGCTGAACATGAGCCAGGTATGGCCAGGTGGCCAGGAAGGCCAGTGGCACCTGGATTTCAGCAGGAACATGCAGGACCAGGACAGTGAGTGCCCCCCTGTGCTGCTCAGGCCACACCTCGGGTGCTGTGCCAGCTCTGGGCCCCTCAGCTCTGGAAGGACACGGAGGGGCTGGAGCAGGGTCAGAGAGGGGAAGGGAGCTGGGGAAGCGCCTGGAGGGAAAGTCCTGAGGTGACTCAGGGAGCCTGGGGTGCTCCTGGAGAAACCCTTCAGCTCAGCAGGGACCTTCTCACTCTCCAAAAAGAGGAGGGGATCCGTCTCCACTGCCACGTCCCAAGCGGAAGGATGAGGGGAAATGGCCTTAAATTGCACCACAGCAAGCTCAGACTAGGTAGTAGAAAAATATCTTTCCCTGAAAGAGTGGTTAAGCACTGGATTAAGCTGCCCAGGGATGTGGTGGAGTCAGGAAGCGTTCAAGAGATGTCTGGATGTGGCACCTGGGATATGTTTCAGGGGTGATTATGGTGGGTTGAACTAAATAATCTTGAAGGTCTCTTCCAGCTTTGATGATTCTATGATTCTGTGACATATGAACAGTCACTGCTTACTTCTTGAGTGTTCAAATCAGTAATAAAATATATCCTTCTCAAGTCAAGGAAATAAATTATAATTGATTATAATTGATTATTAATTAATATATTTATATTAATTAGTTTTTCAGCCCATCTAGATACATTTTTAAAGTACAAGATAAAATAATGTAACAAACATTTCATAAAATTTGGAACAGATGGGAATGATTTATACAGATTTATAAGATACATTAAATGGACCAACATAAAGCAGCAACTTATGCAAGGCCAGCTCTCATTTCCACAGGGACTAGCTTTCTGTTAAATGAAAGTCATCACATCTGTGAGATGTAAAATTCTGTATGTACCTAAGAGGTTCATGTACCCCACCAAAGTTTTAAAAACTCCAACAAGCTTCCTTTCATCCCAACAGTCACTAGTGCAGTGAAAACACTTTGCATTTACTGACTGCAGATTCCTACAAATACACACGTGGCTTCATAAAAAAAACCCACAAAAAAACCCAAAACAAATAAAAACAAACAAACCAAAAGGAAAAAAAAAACCAACAAAAAAAAAAACCATACAAATAGAATTTATGGCCAAAATACTTACCCAGAATGACTTGAAGAAGGAGGAGGCAGGTCAGGTGTTAGAACATAAAGACTATTGTTTTTTGGCAAGTGTAGACTTTTTAAAACAGTCTGAGGGGAGAAAAATCATTATAAATATAAAACATTCACAAATTCTAACTTTTTTTTTTTTAAAATCATAGGTATGTATTTACAGTATCAGCAAATATTTCGTTTCAAGATACAATTCCTGTGACTTCAAAACATCATTTTTGTAGGTGGGCCACATTATATACAAACCAAACACAAACTGATTTGTCCTGATTTTATTTTGCAATGTTTTAGATTAAGAGTTCTTTGTGTGCCACCCAAGACATCTGACACTGTTTGAAACTAACAATTCTTGCATTGTAATCCCCACCCACAGATGCTCAGTTTGAAACTGAGTTCAGTTAACTGAAAACACAGTTGAAAACTTACACTATCATCTACATCTCCAGTCTTCCACCCTTTTAACAGCATTTTAGATGCAGGAATCTGAAGTTCATTTTCTAGAATATGTTTGATATCTCCTAGAGAGAAAAACAAAGAATATATATAAAATATACACATTTACTGCTTTATTTCAAACAGCAGTGAGACGTACTTAAAAAACAAGAGCAAGGAAAAATTTACTAAGAGAAGGATTTTCAGTCTAGTTACCCTTGTAAAGGGTACCCTTCAAACAGTAAATGACAAATGAAGCTTGAAAAAAAATCACAAAGCATGAATGATTGGAGAATCACACAAGGATTTGATGATTTGAACATATATATTGGTAATTCTATATTCCATATTTATCAGACACACAGATAGCTCTGTGTTATCTGGAGCACCAGACTTAAAGAGGGTGCATATTTCTGACACCAAATTTCACTAGCATTAGTCCAGACCTAAGGAACTGGAATGTTCACACAACTGACTGCTCTGACAGCTTTTTCAATGTTTTGTACATTTTGATGCTTTTCTGCCCCACAGTTATTACAGTCATAAAGTAAGTCAGGCTGGAAGGTACCTCTGGAGTTCATGTGACCCAAGCCTAACTCAAAGGTCTAATTAAGCCACTTTAGTCAACGACTTGTCCAGCTGGCTCTTGAACATGTCAGGATGGAAGTCTGACAACTTTCCTGCCCAACCAGTTTCAGTACTTCACCACCCTCACAATAAAAAAAAAAAATCTTTTATGTGAATTTTTGATGTGTCCATTGCCTCCCATTCTCATGCACCTCCAAGACAAGTCTGGCTCCATCTTCTCCATGTCCTCCAGCAGGCAGCTGCAGACAGAGGTCAGGGCTGCACCTTCCCCTTTCCTGCAGGCTGAACAAATCCTCTTCTCTGTGCCTCTCCTCCTGTTAGCCCAGAGCTCCAGAGCCCTGACCAGACTTACTGAACAATGTCATCATCTTTCTTCTAGTGAGCACCTCAAAACCCCCCACAGTGCTCCAGATGCAGCCTGGCAAGTGCTGAATAGAGGGAAATAATGATTTCCTGGGATCCACCAGCTACAGTCTCACCAGCAAAGCCTGGGACATGGCAGGTCTTCTTCACTGCAAGAGCTCATTGCTGAAGCACCCAAGATCCCTTTTATTAAATTGTTTTCTAGCCCATCAGCCTTCAGCCAGGTATCAGGTGGGGTTAACATGGAGTTATCCTATGCCAGATACACGACTTCAACTTTATTTTCTTGGAACTTCAGGAGGCTTCTATCAGCCTATTTCTCCAGGCTGTCCAGGACCCACTAAACAGCAGCCCTGCCCTCCAGAATATCAGCCACTTTCTCTGAGCAGATTAAGATTTATTTTGATCAATTTTTTGTCCAGTTTTCATCTTAACATTATGACCAGAAAAATACAACAGCAGAGTACATCAAAGGCCTTACTAAAGCCACAGTGACATTCCCTCCCCTTGTCAACTGAGCCAGTCATCAAATTGTAAAAGGCAAATAATGCTGACTGATCAGGTACAATTTGCCTTTAGTAAATCCACGCTGGGTGTTCCAAATCCCCTTCTTTTCTCTCCCATGCTCAAAAAGTGCTTCCAGAAAGATTTACTCCATAAACTTCCCACAGACCAAGCTCAGCAATCACCACTGAACACACATTCACATTTGCCTTAGCCTCTCTTCTCCTGCTGATGTACTTACAGAAACCCTTCTAACCCCTCAGTGGTTTCACCTTCAGCTGAGCTTTTGTCTTCCTAACTCCAAACCTGCACACCTCTGTGCTCCTGCTGGGCAGCCCACCACTACTTTCCAGCTCTGGTTACTTTGGTTTTGAATTCAGCTCAGCCAGAAATGCTTTTTTCTTCTGTGCTGGCCTTCTGCCATGCTTGCTCCTCTGGCACATTGGAGGGAACTGTTCCTGTGCTTTGAAGAGGTTGTCTTTGCAATCAACCAGCTCTCTTGGGCCCCTGTGCCCTACTGGGCAGCCTCTCATGGGCAAGCAGATCCCCATAAAAGCAAAAACAATTCTTTCCTCAAGTCCACAGCTGAAGTTCTAAAATTTGCCTTGCTCACTTATCCCACGATTTTAAACACAAGGCTGCCCTCCATCTTTATATCCCAAAATATAGAAGTTCAACACAAACTGCCTTCTGCCCTACAGCTTTCACATAAAAATCAATTAAGAAGTCAATAAGAAAAGAAAAATCAAAGCAGTACAGCTGAAAAATTCAGACCTGATCAGTTTCTGATGCCTAATTTCCACGGGTGTAACAGCGCAAAGGAAAACAGAGAACACCCATCGACAATTCAAACCGGCCGCCGCTAGGTGGCGCCACTCAACACCAAATCCATTGCCGAAAGGACAAGCGAGGATCAAAAGTTTCAATTGCCAAATTTCACCCCAGACAAAAGGCTGCAGCACGGAAAATTGCTTTCATCAACTATTCCTTCACATAGCTCCTTATTTGGATCTGTATAAGCTGCTCACTAAAAATAAGAAAATGAAAATGCTTTTCTTCCTTAGCAGAAGTAAATTAATTCCCAGTTTGGGGAATGTGAAAAATAACATGCTCTGAAGCACTAGCATACTTCTAACATAGTGCTTCAAAATGCATAATTTTTAGGGTAAAGATGATAAAACTGATAGAATTAACCTTAATTTGAATGAAAGAGTCAAATAAAAATTGAACTAAGAAGAATTCAATGATGTTCCTCACACCAGGAAGAATTCCTCTAATCTTGTCACTAATCCTGTGCAGAAAGAGATGCCATACAGATTCAAAGAGGAAATGCCAAGATCATCCACTGATTAATAGCTCGAATCTACACTAATCCTATCCCAAATTACATTTTCATGCCTCAACTTAATCATTAATCTTCATTTTGTTTCTGAAGCAAGTTCATAAGAAAACTAGATTTCAAAATAAATATTTGATAGATCACTAACCTTTACAATGGATTAGTGAAATTTTGCTTTTTTAAAGCTGCAAAGAGATTTGAAAATTGTTAGTAGCTGTGGAGGCTGCATTTTGGGGGGATCTTTTTTTTTTTTTCTTTTTGAGAGGTTTTGTTCTGCTTTGCTTTAGGACTTGGATTTTTGGGGTTGAATATTTTTCGTCTGTCTTTTTAACAGTTTCACAACAGCAGCTTTCATTTCATTTTTACAAATCCTTACCAACTGTAGAGCTGTCTTCAAGTACTACATCCACATTTCTGTCTCTGTACTCAACCCTGAAGTCAAGCATTCGAGGTTGTCTTTCCACTATTTGTCTAGATGGCACTACATGGCGAAATGCTGAGGAGGAGGAAGGAGCTGAGGAAGCTGCAGCAGAGTGACTGCTGGAGCCATACGCTGGTCCATGCAAAGTCTCTACACCGTACTCACTGAAAGATAGCAAACAAGATGATTTAAACAGAACAGCTTGGCATGTCCAGCCACAAGTTAGGAAAGCAAAATGACAGTATTATTCACTTACTACAGTCCAGCACACACCTCTTGAATTATTGCTGTTGTATCTGAGAAAAATGTTTATTAAAAATGAAAAAAATAACTTCTGTATTAGCAATTTTAACCTTCCAGGGCTCAGGAGCGCTATAGGAGATCAGCACTGGTGGCAAACAAACACTTAAAATCCACTATGTAATTAATACCAGAATTATCTTGAGGAGAAGGATTGTTTCCTGTTCCAGGAGTGTTGTGGCCATATAAAAATTGGCACCATGGCAACGACCAGCTTTCTACATCATTGGGCTAGTATCCAGTGGAAATGAGAATAAGAAATACAGCTCAAAATTCTGCACCCAGATAGGTATTTTCTCACACCAAATTAGTGAAAAAAAAACCTCAGATCTAAAAATAGATACATGTTTAAGGTAAATAAATTAAGATAATGAAGCATGTGTTTAAGGAGAAAACACCTGTAATGCAGTGCTGAATTCTAGCTTGCCTTCAAGTTCAAAATCCTGCAAGGCTCCTGGAGATTCATATAAGGATGTCTCCATACCTGACCCAAGGATACCCACAGCATTACAGGCCAGAAAAAACTGGAATATCCTCACTACCCAGAAGCACTTCATCTTCCTCAGTGAGCCTCTCCACAGGAAGCATGTAACTGGGATTGGAAACAAGTGTAACAAAACATGACACTTCAAGAATATCACTCCAGGCAAAAAAAACCAACTCTATGATGTACAGAAATCAAATTTGGAAGGCAAGAAACTTCATCAGGTGAGCCTGGGGTGGTGCCTTTTAGATGTTCTTACCAGGAAGATGCTGGGCAGTTACAGAATCTCATGTTGGATTTCAGAAATGCTGCAACATAACTTGTCTCATTTCAATTCTTTATCAGAACTTATTTCAAAAATTCCTTCTGTTCTCAAAGATACCATGAGATTCTCAGTGGAAATGCTTCATAGAGCAAGTCAAATCTGTCATCTACAGGAGGTCTGAACTTTAAAAAGTGCAAATGTGGATGGCATGCATGTCACAGAAGTGCAACAGTACTCAGCTATTGCAACTCCCATCATTGTGCCTTTCACATTTGAAACAGAAAAACATGTTATGCTTGTAAAACAAGGGACTCCTTCACTTCTGACATCAGCATGCTCAGAAGGATGAATGCCCAGCTACAAAGACTCACACTCTCAGACCTATGGCTCAAAAGTCAAAGGCCCATGTCAGAGCTCTAAGGAGTACAGGAAACAGTCTAATTTTCAGTATTTTAACAAGTATAAATACCAAGTGATACATTATTTTCTTCAACCTGGTGGACAAGTATGAATTAAGTACAATTAAGCAACAATTGTGTTAGTAGACCCAAGAATCAATGAATATCCCAGTTCTCAGGGCCGGATTACAAAACGAGCAACTGAATTACATAACAAAGTGTACTTTTTTCTCTTCAATAAATTAACTTGCTTCAAGTCCAGTTGCATTAATTCTATTTGATTCCACCACAAAAGGCATCCTACATGTCTGACTAGCAACCTCTAATAGAACATAAAAAGCCCCACATTAGTAAAATAAGCCTTATCTGAAAACCACTGGAAACCAGGTTTCTAAATCTTCTGAGCCTCCCTTTAAACCACTTCCACTGGAAGAATACAAAACAAGACAAAAACAAGGTAACAAAAATACCCATTTGAAACACATTTGACTATCCAATAATTTCTAAAAATCAATAAATTAATGAAATGAATGAAAAATATAAGTGGGCACTGGACCGCCTTGTGATTGAAGACAGGCATTAACTACTCTAACTATCCCCCAGCTTCTTTTACCCAATCAAACATTCTGGGATTTTGGACAGAAATGCTTTGAGGTCACAACTTATATGCAGAAAAAGTGCTCCACACAACCAAGACTTGATCTCACATGGACTGAACAGACCTTACAGTAAATATATATTTAGTAACTTTACTGGGCAAATAGTTCTATCCTCAAACAAAAACTGACTTTGTTGAATTAGTAAGTATTGACAGAGATGTCAAACACCACTTTACCTATATTATGTATTTTATTTCATCCTTGAAATTTTTAAAATAGTACATTAAGTATTTTTCTGAACAAACTTTCAAACAGTGTTTTACTGTCTCTCTCAGGTAGCTTAATTCCTGTTCTGCTGTTTTCAATTGCCTCATCAGCACTTAGAAGATCAAATTTCAGTGAGTTCAAGATATCCAAGCATCAGTATTCAAGCCAAAATTTAATTCAGAAGCTGAAAGAAAATCAGTAAAACTAATTTTAGAAGGGAACAACCTTACTTTATCTATCACGGTTTCTGCTGCCTGTAATTCAATTTAAAAAACAAAAACAGAAAAAAAACGAAAAAACAAGTACAAATGGTTTTGGCCAGAAATAGCAAAGCATGGAATATCAATACCTTTATAAATGCATAAGGAGAAAGAAATACTTAGCCAGAAGCATACCAACATCCAGTCTTTGTAAAGAGACAACCCTGAAAAGAATGACCCAACCACCAGTGAAAATAAAATAAAAGTTAACTATTTTGAACAGATGTTCGAGCTAGTCCTCTATCAGTATGGGAAAAACTGAATGTTAAATCAGCTTTGCCAGGAATAGAATTTGTGGCTCCAGAAACAGCTTTAAAAGGAGAATTATGTCATCATCTTAGGATTCAGGAAGGAAAAAAAAGCAACTGTTACCCAGCATCATTCTCTGCATGTACTACTCCAGTCCTCCGTGCTTACCTTTGTAGAATGCCATTTTCCTGTGGTATAACACCATTTATAGCTGCCTGAAAAGAGAAAACAAATTTTGAGTCAAGCATGCAGAACAAAAATACATCAGAACTTTTATAATATGTTTTGAAGAGTGATTAGCTTGCTCAAAACATGCCCTTAAATGCTCTCTATTTAGTGAATATTCTTGGTGAACGATATTATCATTATGGGATCTCCATAAAATAAAAACCATACCCAAGTGAAAAACAAACATGAGCTGAAGCTCAGACTCCTGTCTGCGTGTGATGGATTTCCCAGGTGGAATGCCTGGGAATAAACTTTGGTACTCACACACAGGGGACACATCACTCCCAAACACACCCAGAAAACTGTGAACAGCCCAGGCAGCCTCAGAGCACATCCACAGAAAATCTGATGTTCCCCAGGAGCACCAGGCATGGCCAGCCCATAACCCTGCCCAGCTGCACACACCCTGTGTGCTGCCAGCCCCATGTGCTCACCAAATGCTGAGCTGCTCCAGAGCAGCTCCATCACACCTACACCTCTCACACAGACAGCACCCAGCCTCCTCAGGCTCCCAGGAACCACCCCAAAAATTTAAACTATCCTCAGGAAGAAAAGGAAGTAGTTTTTAAGCAGGGTTTATGCAGTTAAATACCATTCCACACTGTCCAAATCATCAGAAGGTTTAAAAGCAGGATTAAAGAGAGCTTGTAGCATCCCACTAGTCTCTTGTTTTCTCCTGTGCCAGAAGCAACTCATCCATTTTCTACCCTCACCACTTCTAATATCCATCCTCATATGTCAGATATACCTGACCTGTTGGCCACAACAGGTGGTGAATGAGTGTCTGGCCCCCCAGTGAAGAAGGGAACACTGATGTTTAGCAGTTCATAGATTCCCTGGTACTCCAGGAGGACAAAGTCACACCCTGTGACTGAACTACTGACAGTAATCATCTATCAACACCTTTTGTACAAACTGACATTAAAAAAATGTAGCTTAACTAAGCGCTTAAAAAAAAAATAGATGCAATCAAGATTTAAATGCTATGGTTTCTTTTTCTCTGAATAGATAAACATGACTTTTTTACAATTTCCATTAATTGTTAAGGCTACATGAAGTCAGAACATTTTATTGATGAACTCAGCTAAATTACTGTGATACTGCAATAAGATTTATCCTGCATTTAGAAACAAATATTGCATTAATAATTATTTAAAAAGCAGAGAAGGAAAAGGTCAGAGGCACCCATAAGCTACAGCAACAACCCACGAGGCTGTATCAAATTACAGCAAAAACAAAGTTCCCTACCAGATCAGGTTTTAAATCAGTTTATCCACTGTGCATGGTAATAATCAGTGGTTTCTTTCTAACAACGTGTCTCATTTATCATCATTGTGGTTTTTGCAGTCATACACAGCTCTTGATGGTGTTCATCTAATAAACCTCGAGGAAAGAGTAGGAGGTTTTGGTTTATTTGGGTTTTTCTGGATTGGCTTCTCCCTCCCATACTCTTCAGCAATATACATTTAATTCACGTCAATCAACAGATAAAGTCGGCTGAGAGCAAAATTATCCTTTATTTTGCATCTGTAAGATATAGAGAGCAAACACAGGTTTTGTACCACAGAACCTACACTAATAATGATCTGCTGGTGCAACAAAATTCTCTTTACTTGGGGAAAAGAAGCTGCTTCAGCTGTGAAGAAATACAGCAATGTGGCATTTTCACACTTCTGTCAAAACTCTGTCTCAGAGGATTAAATCACCTCAAACTTCTTCTGAGCCTAGTTAGAGGGGTTAAATACGATAGAGGCTTCAAGCTATTTTCTTTTAAACTGAATAACTCACTTGTTCATATATCCCCAGTTTTGTAAACTTGATGACATTTAAGGGGCACAAGAGTAAGAAAAAAACAGCAGAAGCATTATGTGCTTTTTTGATGGAAAGACCTCTATTAACCACACTGTAAAACTGAAGAGTCCAGACACTGTTTGTTAAGCAAGATGGAAGACTAAAATAATGTAGACAGCAAATGGTAGCAGTGCACATGTACATACTGCATAAATATTAAATATCCATGTTCTAACAAGACAGCTATAAGTAGACCCTGCAAAGAAAAAAAGAAAACGGAACAACCATCTGCTCTAGAATTTCATTGGGAGAAGGTTGTGACTATTAAAAAAAAAAAAAAAAAAGAAACAAGAACACGTTACTAAGGCAAGATCTGCTCCAGGCTGTTCCTCCCCAGTGTCAGCCCCCTTTGAGAGAGGCTCACATATCTCTATGGTTATGCAAATGTTTCAAGATACTACATTTTTTTGTCTCTCCAAACAGGGATCTTTGATCACCAAAACCACCCTGTGTGGCTAATTTATAGTCATTAAAAATGTGTGCTACTCTCAAAACAATTTTAATAACCAGTGCATTAAATATATTTAGGGGTTATTAATACAAATAAACCATGTCTGGATGAGAAAGCTCTTTCAGCTCCCAATAACCTGCTGCTGAGAGTGATGCCAGGGAAGCAGCACGCTGTGCTTCTGCTGCTCTCACACTGCATATCCACGAGTGCCCCTGCTGGATCCAGGCTACCACAGCTTGCTAATGCTATCACTATTTAAACAGTGAAGTTCACCTTAAATGGAGAATTACAGGGGGCTTCAGAAGATTTTTCCCAAAGCCAAGAATCCTAGGTGTGTCTCAGTGCTATCCATACACAAATTCTGCCATAACACTGTCCCATCCTGAAACAGAATAATTCCTGTTTTGATGACAACCTTCAAACCAGGCCCACAATTTATTTCATTGAATTATAAACTGAATGTAGCTCTTCTTGATTTATACATTTTGTTTAGGGATATCAATCATATAGCCAGGAATTGGGACAGCTTATTTAAAAATTCATTAAGTACTGCATAACCTGACCTAATTGGACCTGCTTTGGGCCAGAGAGACATCCAGAAACAACTTCCAGTCTCAAGCACCTGTGACTCCACCATCCAATAGCACAGGTTATCGTGATAAACATACTGTGAATCCTGGGGGTTTCTTAAATGAAAAGGATGTCAAGAATGTGATATAACACTGGACTCACAAGTGCCCATTACAAAGGTTCAAAGTAAAAATATTTTTGGTGTGTTTTTGTCAGCAGCACGCTTCCAGGTTACAGTATTGAAATATATTCAATCCAACTTTTCTGTTTCCCAAAAACATAGGGAACAACAAAGCAACAGAGTTAATGAAAGGTCACCAAATTCATTATAAGTTTGGGCAACACAAAAAATCTGTGGCATTCTGAAATTATTTAGGTACTTGAAGAACACTGCGAAGCAGACTGAAATTTAGAACTTTTCCTCATGGGAATATTAATTTAACTAGACTAGTCAGTTCTGTCTAATTGTGACTATTTTCTATGAGTACAAAACAGTGTTAGAAAGCAAACCAAGAACCACCATTCCTTAATTATCTATTGAAACAACATCAATGACTTCCTTCAAAATACACAATTCTAGTGCTAACCATGGAAAAGCAATGAAGCACATCTTAGAGTGACTCTCATCCCAGGGTCCTATGAATAATGTGGGTTTTTAGACAGCACAAATATTCAACTCACAAGTCGTAAATACTCAGTGGTTTTCACAGAGTTTGAAGATGGATTGGATTTACCAATCATATTATTTAAAAGCAGAAGTCTACATAAACTAATTGAATAGTCAAACGAAGCAAGGGGTTCCTTCCTCTTCACAAACTACAGATGGGAGGTAGTTTTAGGTAGTTTTTTAAACTTCCAGAATTTGCAGAATTTAAAAGGGATATTTAGATGAATTAAGAGTTAAAGGCAGTCCCAGGCAAAAGAGCAGCTAAAGGCTTTTGCAATGGGTGTGGAGGAAGCTCTTCCTCAGTGGCCACCTCGTGTTCCTCCCCTCTCCTTCCCAACCTCCACAGCACACCACGGTTTTGGCTGACAGGTACAGATCCCTGAAAATCTCTCCTTTGGAAGCTCCACCCAGTGAAGAGCAAGAGGTTTTACAAAGCACAAAGCAAGATCAGCTCCCCAAAACAGGGCACCAGAAAACACATCATAAGCAAAAGGAGAAAGCAAGCTGGAGCAGCACAGTGCTGAAAGAACAAGCCTTTCAGAGGAGGAGGCTGGAGAGATGTAAATAACCTGCACACCTGAGAGATGCACGAGTTTCACTGGGATAAATAACCAAACCAGCTTAACACAACCAGCACAAGCTGCTCCCAGAGAACTCCAAAAGCCTTATTTAAGTTTGACTGCATTCAGCAGGTGAGACCACTTGAGTCTCCTTAGCAAAGCCCTCACAGAGCTTTACATTTATTTAGCTAAAAACTGGGGAGGTTTACATTGAACAAACACAGCACACAAATGAGACCTTGAGACAGGGCAATAGGAACTGCCACAGTAGATGACCCAAAACCCAAAGATGTCCAACCAAATGGCAACTTCAGAAAGTCACAGGGAATTATAATGGAGTAACTTGCTCATGTGGCATTTTCTTCCAACCCCCTGATATTCTGATAGTCAGATTTAC
>VYZP01062264.1:7182-18917 GCA_013400635.1 Hypocryptadius cinnamomeus
CCAACAAAACAACCCCAAAAAACCCAACCAAAAAACCAAACCAAACTATATATATGTATTTCAGGAAATAGGTATCAAAATGCAGTTTAGTAGTCAGGGCTGTGGTTGCCTGTGAGGGTGTGATATTGAAGTAAGGATACAGTCACTGGGAATTTGGCCTTTATCAGCCAGGAATGGTTTTAAATTTGAGACAAAGGCGTGGGCTGTAAAGTCTTGGTTTAAGCTTAACTTAATATTCAGGAGTTAAACTGCTGAAGGGAAGCACTGTGACTTGGGAATGCAGTCACACTGTCCTGTTAGGGTGTGTGGTGCCTGAATTTAGGAACAATGTTGAAATTGTCACTTCCATTGATTCACCCTGTATTGTCAGAGGGCTTTTGGAACTGACCAACCCGCTTTTGCATTAATCTCTTTTTGCCTTAAACTATAATTTAACTTTCCTTATCATAAAAAAATACTTTCCAGCATTAATCTTTAGTATTTGAGCTCTTAATCCCTTTGGGAGAGGATTACAAAATTGCAAATATCATTAGGTGTGAACAAGAGCATCTACTGTGTATTACTTTGGACAGACCTTGTAGCTGTGGAAGGGATAAATTACAGCACCTTCTCTCTCAGTGCCTGGCTTAAACTGGTTCCATCAATGTGACTTTTTTGAGCACAGAAATTACTCAGATATTTAAAGATACAGCAAAATAACTCACTAGCACTGGATGGCTTTTTGCATGACACATTGCAGTTGAATCATGCATGGACCAGAATTTGATTTCTCAAAGATAGGCAAGATGAAGGTGCACTTGGGGAATGAATGGATTGATTGCAACTGAATCATCTGCTGAATTTTAACTGTTAGGATTTTCTTCCTTTCTTGGTATGATTTTTTTGTGCTGCTCTGAAGCAACGAAATTGTTTTGTGGGGTTCTAAATGGGTGGTGGGGAACACTGGAGATAACTCATGTTTCCCTTCCTGTTTGTGGAGACTCAGGCATGTTTCCTGGCATGCCAGGTGCTGCCTCCTGCCCTTGCTGCTGGGCATCCCACTGCTCCCAGTGCACAGCCCTTGTCCTTGTCATGTCACCTTCGTCTTCACTCCAGGAATGAGTTCTTGGAAACAATTCATCCCACACATGTCTTTAAGTATATAGTGGTTAAAATATTTTTAAAATGTTTTGCTGGTATTTCTCATGAGAGTTTGTTCTTAGGAAATTTGTAACATTTTTGGAATGTTTTCTTCAAATTTCAACTGAATCCTAAAGAAAGTGATTTTTTTCCCCCCTCCCCTTTGCTCTAAACCAGCCAAATCAGATATTTTTTGAGTGGTCAGACAAGCACAGGGATGGGACACTAGGTAATTTTATTTCCCTGTTGATTATGGTAGTCTTAAGACCTGTGTTGCAGCACTATGACAATGTCATTTTGGGGCTATATTTATAAATCATGTGTTTGTGTGTCTAGCGAATGTCTGTTCATTTCAGGAGGGGTCATAGAGATTCAGGAGAGTTCATAGAGATAAACTATAATTAATTATTATTTTTAATTTTCCTTTTTGTTCCAGGCATCAGAGCGAATGAAGATAGTGGATGTTATAGGAGAGAAAGTGTATCAAGATGGGGAACGTATAATTTCTCAGGTACTTGAAATCTAAACTTCTCTTCATCATTCTCCTTTCTGTGCTTCTGTTTTTTCTGTTTGGAATTGACTTGCAGAGTTCTATTACTTGGACCAACTTGACATTTATTCTTTTAATATTTCAAATTTATTTGACCACTTCTTGAATGTTTGGGGAATAGATAGTATGTATTTTGCTGCAAATTTATTCTATTACTTTAGCTTCTTGGTACTTCTACTCTCATGTATGTTTTATAAGTAGTCTTTGTAAGGATTCAAGATGAGTGTGCCTTCAGAAGCTGAAATTAAATTAAGCAATTTTCCTTGAAATGCCCCATGTAGAGTTTTCCTAGGCCCCTATGACCAGATTAAACAGGGAGTCACTAGCTCTAAGAAACTGTCAGGGTTAATTGAAACCATTGTTTTTTCTTGTGCTTTCCCGAGGTATTTCGGTGGTCTGGATTCAGTTGAGTCCTTTAGTGACTGGAGGATGTTTTGTCTGCTGCAGTAGATCAAGGCCAGGGTGGTAGAACATGAAGCTGGATGAAATCAAGCTGTAGCTGTTTGGTTTTGGGGTTTTTTGGCTGTGACCGAAATAACTTTTTGGAACACTGTTACAGACACTGGAATTTTACATCAAATTTAGCTGTGGGTTGCTGTGTTGTAAAAGTGCTCCAGTTCAAGTAGAAGTTAATGCAAGAAGGGCTTACCTGAAACTGCAGCGTTTTGGTTACACAATTTTGTATAGACAGAATACAACTCCTTGATAGTGTCTTGAATAATTGATCTTAATTATCTGGAATGTCACATAACTGAATATAGGAAACAAGTTTGGTGATAACTGTCAAATTACTTCACTCCAAAAATACCCTCAATTTTTAAAGTTGAAACTCTTTTTGCTTAAGACCCCAAGAAAACTGAACTCTCGCAAAATCAGAGCTTATAAATTGGTATCAAAACTGGGAATTCATACCATCAGCGATCCAGTTACACAGTTGATTTTATTCTTTTTTAATAACTGAATTAAGGACAAGGATGTAATTATCCTTGAAAGGAAGACTAATAGTTTGGATAGGTCTGGGTGATGGTAGTACAGTGCTAGAGATGATGAAATTCTGTGCTTGGAAAAGATATGATAACTCTTACATTAAAGCAGTTGCATCAATACCAGGAACCTCTTTTCCCTTGTGAAAAATTTAAAATTTTAATTACCTTTCTGGAATTTGACCCTTCAGTTAAGGGCAGTAAGCTTTAAAGCACTTGAAAATTGTTAGTAGTGTTATGAGGGTGTCTCCCACTCAGTTTGTTTCCATTCTTTTTAAAAATAAAATACTCTTTCAGCAGTTAGCATAGAGCATTATTTCATGCTGTGATGGTTGGCAGTGGTGAATGAAAAGTTTGTACTGGATGGCTTACTACCATCCCCAGGAAGCTTAGTTAAAGGCCTAATTTCTTCTGTAACTCCATGTTTAAATCTTCATCTTCTCCCAGCCCATGTTTCATACTCAAGTTACAACGGTTTCTCTCCATCCTTCCCATCACATTCATCTCCTTGACCACTTGACTTAATGTCAGATTTCTCTCTCTCCTCACTTTGTTTCAGGTTTTTCTGGTGAGCTGCTCCCATTCCCTTACCAGTTCCTTTTCCAGCCTTTGTCTCCTTGAAGCCTTTAGTCCTTTGCTTTTGGTTTGTAGCAGGAGGCACGTTGCAGATCTCCACTCTGACTTCCAGCCCTATTGCCCACGGGGCAAATATAGACAGGAAAGGTCCTTTCTGTCACAGATAAAATTTAAAATTATAAAGTGCTGGTGAAGCTCTCCAGAGCAGATGTAAATTGAAGATTTTAAGCATGATGAGGTTGAGAGAGATGTGAAAAATGTTCTAGAACCTCTCACAGAATGACAGAATAGTTGGGGTTGGAAGGGACTCCTGGAAGTCCCCTTGTCCAACCCCTCTGCTCAAGCAGGGCTACGCAGAGTGTAATGGCACGTTCTTCCTGCTGAAAGAAACAGTCACTAAATCCCTGTTTTATTAAAATTTGTTTCTGAAAATCCTAGGTTCTGCTTAGTTTCACTAACTATTGCCTAATTCCATCAGGATCAGAAGATTTTTCATTTAAGTGATTTTGCTATATATCATCAATCTCCTTTGTGTTTTCCTTTCCTCCTGCCCCTTTACTGAATGATGTGCACTAATACTTCCTTCCCTGTGGGCTCCTCTGGTGTGTTACCCAACTAGTCACCTTTTAATGTTAAGAATCTGAGTGTTTTTCAATTCCAGCAGATTTTCTGCAGAAGGCCTAGTTCAAAGTAAATGCATTAGTACCATTTATACATACTTTCACAGTCAAGTAAAAAAGAATTTATTTTAGCTTTTCTTCTTCACAGGGTGACAAAGCAGACTGTTTTTACATTGTAGAATCTGGGGAAGTAAAAATCTTGATTAAAAGCAAGGTGAGTTCAAATTGAGTGATTAGGCTTTGTATTAATTAATCAATCCCTGATTTGACTGATTAATACAAGAGATGTAAAAAAGTCCACCCTGAGTTTTTTTAATACATTATTTTATGATGTTGATCATCATTATTCATGTGATGTAGGTTGTAAACTCCCCATACCTGCTCTGAAGCAGCCAGAAGTCACTTCACTAAAGTGCCAAGCTCTTTTGCTTCTGTCTGCTGCTCTGCAAACTAACCTGATATGTGAGAGACTGAGAGAGCCTGCAGCTCAACCCATCCCATCCCTTCCCACACTGATACACTTTCCCTGGCCTTAAGGGTGGAGATAAAACTTTTCTTCCATGATTGTAGAAGACTGCACATTACAAAATGTGGGGTCTGTTATCTTTAGTGACATACTAGTTGTTGGCATTTGCATGGGTCTCTGCACAGTCTGAAGCAGCCAGGGGAACAGCATGTGGTGCATGATAAAGCCTGTGTTAGGCTACATAACAGCAGTTCCCAAAGCTGTAGCAGTAGATACCTGCCTGTCTCAAAACTTGTGGGCTGGCACACATTTTTCTTACCCAACTTCCAATTGAACATGGTGTTGAGTTGTTCTACCATGACTTGGGAGTCACTAGTTTGAAGGCCTGAAACCAAGGAGCTGTTGCACATGTGTAAAGTATCTGGGATTATTAACTGTAGGCTTGTACAAGGACAGAGCTGTGTGCAAATAATGAAACTGCACTGTTTGACAGACCATGACGAGTAAAGAAGCTAATCAAGAAGTGGAGATTGCTCGGTGTCACAGAGGGCAGTACTTTGGAGAGCTTGCACTTGTTACCAACAAACCCAGAGCAGCCTCTGCCTATGCTGTTGGGGAGGTCAAATGTTTAGGTAAGCAGATGGTCTGTGTTTCTAGTCATCATTTTCTGTTCTTTGTTTGTCTCGTGGACCATGCTGGAGCGAGCAGCCATTCAAAGCCCAGCAACCTTTTGGTAGCAGGCAGTCAGATTCCAGAAGCTGGGAGCATGGGCAGGAGGGGAGCTCCAGGTGGAAGCTGGAGAAGCACTGCTGCTTCCTCATGGCTGATTTTCTATTTTCGGTGTGTGTGGCCTGTACTTGTTTGTCACACATAGCCTTCAGGTCACCTTTTAATACCACTGTGGGGTGTACTTGCTTTCTGTTTTTATCCTTGAGATCAGGTTTGTATTTCATTAATCTTGTTTCTCCAAATAACAGTACAGAGAGAAATCAGAAACATGATTTCTGTTCCTGTGGTTTCTTTTGAAGCCTCAGCCCTAAGTGGGTTGAACTGAAGGTCTGTGTTCTGAGTTGAAAAACCAGACTGGTATTTGGTGTCCTTTTTGACAAAGTCTTGTTTTCACCTCTGTTCCATTACAGTCATGGATGTGCAAGCATTTGAGAGGTTGCTTGGACCCTGCATGGACATTATGAAGAGGAATATAACACATTACGAGGAGCAACTGGTGGCAATGTTTGGCTCTAGCATGGACCTGATGGATCCAGGGAATTAGGCACAGGGTACCTCAATGCCTTCTTAGTTCAAGACACAGAAAAGCCTCCTGTCAGCAACACAACTCACAAGGACAACGGACACTACGGAACAGTTACTGCTGCTGTTTTCTTGGGCATTTTAGAAACCATAAACAAGTCTCAGCACAGATGGATTGCTCACTCCTCCCTGCCTCCACTTTGCTGCTGATACTTCATTATTAGACCTAGATTAAAGATGATTCTAACCCTATGTTCACTTACTTGGTTCAGAATGGCGTCTGTCCAACAGTTCAAGTGCCTGATACGAAACCCAAAGTGTGCAAGACACAGAAGCCTCCTTCCTTCTGGGTGTCGCTGTTGGGGTAAATTGTCCCATCAGATTCTGTAGAGGGAGGTTGCCTGTTCTGCAGAGGCAGCCTGTGGAATGCAAGCCTTTTATGGGCTGATTACCTTCATCTGATGCTTTCCTTACACAATGTCAAATTTGCTTTTAATTGTAGCATCTGGGTTTGAAGTTAAAGTATCAATGGAGCCAATGAATAAGATGGCACTGAAGTTTTGGTCCACCTGCTGAAAGCAGCAGGTAATAAATACAGAGAACTCTTTAAACCAAGTAAACTGAGCTGGGGACATGGGAGAGTCTGCTTAGCAACCAGATGCAGAAAACGTATTTTAAGTGTTTTCTGAGCAGCAAAGAAAATTGGTTTACTCTATGCTGTCCAACAAAGTGCAGTGGTTCAGATCAAATGGCCTGAAAGTGTCATAATTGTCATCTCCCCAAATTTGCTCCTTGTTCCTGACACTGAGTACATTTTATGGTGGTGAGATAACAATATATGACCTTCTCTTGCTTACAGAGATCCTTTATACTGCTACATTTCCCAGGGTGCAGTTGTTGACTGGGTCAGTTTTAAAGCTTTTTAAGGAGGTGAATGTTTTGTAATTTAAATGAAGACTACTTCTGTACTTGTTTACAGGAGCTTCCCCTAGTCCTAACATTTCACAGTATTTTAACTTCATTAGACACTTGAATGCTTCCAAATACCACGTTGATTTGCTAAACTTTTCAAAAGTTGGCAACATTTGACTTTGTAAAGCAAATGTCTTTGCTAACTACGCAGTTGGTGTGTTTGAGGAGTCTTTTTGGTTTAGGTGATAACAAAGCTAATGATGTTTATCTAAAATACCTGTTAAATTTGCAGCATTTATTAGGTAGATTCTGTTTCTATAGCTTTAAGGACCTTAATTGGCATATGGCTGAGATTTTATCAGGGTATTATCTAAATAAGAATCAGACCATGAGAAGGACATTTTTATGGTGTTCAAACAGACTATATATATTAAGACATTGAATTTGGAGGTAATAAATCTAGTGACCCTTTGAGTTTGCATTCTTCCACAGCTCATGCAAAACATATTGGTGTTTTATGGGGTTATAAAATTTTAATAGTGAATACTAGTGTAACACAACTCTGCTCTTTTTATTTATGGCCATGTAAGCAAGAATGGAAGGATGCTAATCTTGAATTCCTGCTTTTAGTTATCACAGTGGACATTTCTCTAAGGCATGAGATGCTTAGCAGCAACTCTAAGTTGATTTCTGGACAGTTTTTTCCCCATAGTGGATGAGCTCCTCCCATTTCCTGCAATATGAGTAAGGTGGAAAGTTGATAAATTTGAATGACTGTTGTCCAGTTACTGTAATTGCAGTCATATTTTTATATAATGCAAATGATTTGTAATGGACACCACTGAACTTGGTGTTTCCATATTATTAAAGTTCTGGTCGTGATGTCTAGTGGCTGTTCTAACTGCATGTATTTTAGAACAGTGAATTTCACTTGCTTTCCTAGGCTGTTACTTTGTCATAAATTACAGCCAAAGAAGCAGCAGGTACTTTTCACTCATGCTTCCAAGGTTTAACACCAAAGACAAAAATACTTGTTTTCATCACAGAATTTAAAAACCAAACAAAACCCAAACCAACAAAAAAAAAAAAAAAAAAAAAAAAAAAAAAAAGAAAAAAAAAGAAAAAACCCACACTCATCAGCTCCTTGCAGTGACAGCAGATACAACTTTAAGATACTTTGGGCTCCATGACAAAGAGAGTTTCTGAAGCCAGCTCATGACTGTCCTGTGAACCAAACAGGAACTGGTCTCTGAACCAGCCTGAATTTCTGTGCTGCCTAAACTGTCATGTGAGCTGAAGAGAAACTTGCTGTGAATAATCACCAGCTGGCCTTCGTTGCTCCCAGGCAGAATATCCTCTCCTTTATCCAGAGGAGCCTGGCAGGTTGAGCTGCCTTACAGATGGATTCTGTAATGCCTTTGGTTCTGTGCAGGACAGGACTGTAACCTCAGCACAGGCAAACACAGGCAGTTGTTCCAAAGCTTAACTGAAACCCAGGCAAGGCTGATGTCAGATTCTTGAGATATTTCTGCCTTCAAGGCAGAATTTGATGGCTTCTAAAAGTCAAAGACAAGAATATAAAATCAAAATATTGCAATCCCATGTGAACAAGAACAAGCTTTTGAAGTTTTACCTTTCTCTGGGCTCCCTGGAACAATGGCATACTGGGCAGTGCCATCCTGCATCCAGGGTCTGTGCAGCATCATTCTGTGCTGTAGAGAGGCAGCTGGCTTTGAGCTGAAAGAGAATGAGCTGCTAAGAAGGCTCATCCATTTAAGAATATAATGTGCAATGTGCCTGATTGGTTTGGTCTAGTTTAACCAACATGTTTGTACAGTTTTGGAGCATGAAGGTAGTGGAAAGCAAGCTTCTTTAGTAAGATACTCAATATTGCCAGGAATCTGGTTAGAGCACCAGCAGTGAGCAAAAGTGGGCGATGTGCAAGTGCTGATACTGAGTCCAGGGAGCAAGTATAGCACCTGTTTGTGACCATCTGCCCCATCCCTGTGTCTCAGCTCGTTCCTTTGCACTCTGTTCATTGCAGTTGTTGCAAGGAGAGTAAGCCCAGGTGTTTTGTTACCGCTCAGCGTTCAGTAAATCTGCCACTGAGTCTCTGAAATGGGCACTGAAGAGAGATTTAGTTTTTAATAAAAGAACTCAGCAGCAAAGTGGGCACAGAGGATCATGTTTTTGAGGCTTAGAGGAAGACATCTCCTGTTTGTGATTCCCTGCTTGTGATTGTTGTGAAGTCAGTGAGAGGAGCTTTCAGTGGTTAAGTATCCTGGCACTTGGTATTTCTGTCTAATGTCACAGCACAGGCTTGACAATGTAAAAGAACAAAAAGTGTGGAAGTGCTCCCTTCTTAGAAACAAAAGTGCAAAACTTAAAACTTTGAAAACAAAGTGCAATTTTGCACAGAGGGCAAAAAAACCCTGAAACCCCTTTGAATGTCACTTCCATTCTTTCTTTTGCTGAAAGCAGATTCTTGATCTTGACTTGTATTTGTAAACTAGTCTTGCCAAAATACACATTTGGTTTTTTCACTTCAGATAATTTTTGTTGTTACAGTCATTGCTGATCATTTTAACATTTTTCAAACCATAAATTTTATTTCAAGAGTCCTTCCCTGTGGATTTCCTCCTGGCGCTCTGCAGCACCACACTGCTCTTTCAAGAGGCAAGAGAAAGCCACCTCACAGGAGACACTCAACGCAGCTTAGCTGGCTGGAGCTAATAATGCGCTACTAATTTTCCTCTGTGGGGCAGGAGGGGAATTAAATTCTGCATAAAGTTGCTACCTCAAGGCTCCAAGTGCTTTTAAAGGTCTTTCACTTGGGAGAATTTAATAAGACAGTTCTTAAATTGGTCTGTTCTTTTGAGTTAAATGGTTTTTTTAAAATTGATTCATTGAGGGACCCTTATTTTAATTCATTTTACTACTTGATTCTCAAAGGATGAACAGCTGAGAAGTTTGGTACTTGCACTATAGTGTTGAACATGAAAGAAAAATATCTGCCATATAAACATATGGTTTTAACAAGTTAAACCACTCTGGGGTTCAGCTTCACTTTTGGTTAATAAAAAACTGACCTGTTGTGTCCAGCCTTCCTGTACAGTCCTGTGTGTGCTCGTTATTGACTCGCTGCAGCTGACACAAGCCCAGCCTTACTCCCTGGATACACTGGGAATGCCTGAGTGAGTTCCTCTTGCCAGAGCCTCACAGAGATCAGCACCTGCCCTACAGCAGTAACAAAAATAGATTTTATACAGCACCTGACCTCCAAGTTTTGCTGCTCGGTGATGAAATTTTACAAATATCTTAAAAGTATTACAAACTTCTGTAGGTAGTGTTGGTCCCAGTAAATCTGGCTGCTCTGATAAGTGTGCCAAATTATTGTGGAACTGATTTATTGAGCACTACACTAATTGGTTCAGTTCCCAGGACAAACACAGTATTCCTGAAGGTATCTTGTTAGTCTACACTTACCGCTACTGAATTTTATGTGGCAAACTGCCTTTCCTTTAACCTAACTAACAATCTGAAAATTACTTAGGTACATGTGAAATGATATTTGCTTTTGGTGAAGTTTTGTTTCTGAACATTTGGCAGTTTATGTACCATTTTTAGGTCAGCCCAGGAGTGGAGCTCAGGTGGATTGTGGTGCTAAGCATGAGAAATAAGCTGCTGGAGTAATGCAGGACCTTTGCACAGACTGAGCCGTGTGAAGGTGCAGGCAAGAGGTGTCCTGTGAGCCGGGCCTTGACTGGAGTATGTGGGATGTACCTTGGGCTGCTCTGCAGTGTTACCCTGCTGGGCTCGATGCTAATTCCTGGATAAACCTTCTGGCAAAAGAAGGAATATTCTGTGAAGTTCTTTTGAGGATAATGTTCAATTATTTCAGCAGAGCAAACTTGCTTCCATCCTTTCTGCTGTTTCTGTCTAAGGATACATTTCATGCCAATCTTTAGAGCAGGTTCAAGATACTAAAATTGTGTTATTTTATCATCTCCATCAGCTGTTGACTGGTGGGTGCAAAGACAGGCTGCCAGGCTCGTTCTGTGCACTCCTCCAGTTCGTTTCAGCTGTGTGTCCCTGCAAAACGGAGGCAGCAGAGTTTCCTCAGTGTTTGTAACCTGCTGCCAGGGAGCTGCATCGGGAGCAGCGCCTTTGCTTGGAGGAGAAGCGCAGGAGCGTTCTGTGTGCCCGCCTGCACAGCGTGTTTGTGGTGCGGCGCTCCGTGTTTGCCTTCGTGAAGCTAAAGGCTTGCGTGCCGCACTTGGTCTGTTCCCGCCGCTTCCCAGAGATTCGTCTCAGCCTCAGACACGGCGCGTTCCGGCCCGGGGCTCGGTGCCGCGGGCACGGCTGCGGGCCTGGGCCGGGCCATGGCGACACAGGAGGCGCCGCGCGGTTTCCATGGCGACGCTGACCCCGCGCGGCCGCCGTAGCAGGGGCGGGNGCGCTGAGGGAGCTGCACGGAGAGGTGGGACCGGGACCGCGGTCTGTCCGCGGCTGGCGGCTCCGGGCCGGGCCGGGAGAACCTTGCGCAGCGGGCTGTTGTCCCCTGGAGCAGCCGCTGTGGCTGGGGCAGTGTCCGAGCGGGGACAGTGAGAGCGGCCCAAGGGGCAGGCGGGGCAGGGTGGACGGGCTGGGGTTCGCCCGCCGGTTCCCGGTTCCCCGCTCGCCGGCCCCCGTCCTGACTCGCTCCCGGTGAAGCCGTGCGGTTCAGCTCAGTGCCCGCAGCCAGGTGGCTCCAGCCATCCCTAGCAGTGCTCAAGGTCGGGTTGGACCGGGCTTGGAGCCTGCTCTAGTGGAAGGTGTCCGACCATGGCAGCGGGGCTGGAGCTGGATGAACTCTGTGAGGTCCTTTCCAGCTCAAACCATTCTTTGAGAATTGTTTTCAGAATTTGGGGTGTTGATGCTTTTGCTGTAGAGAGGCTTTTTAAAGAGAGCTGTGGGAAGGGAACAGCTTTTTGGGTGGGAAAGTCCACAGCACTGTTTTTGCTGTGTTTGCTGTATTGCTGGCTGGCTTTTAAGCAGGTCACATCACCTCTTGGTCTGTGTTTCTCTGGCTGTAATGTGTAAATAAAAGTGGTTTCTAAAGAACTCTGAGAGGAAGGGTGCTGTTTAAAATCTAGTGATTTTGTAACTGAAACGCTTGTGTGAGATTTGAGCATAACTATAACACCTTTAATGATGTAACATACTGGGGCTGAAATCAATTGCTTATAAACCACAATAAGAACATAGGGTGATACTTA
>VYZP01062265.1:0-10775 GCA_013400635.1 Hypocryptadius cinnamomeus
CCAATATGCAAATGGACCAGAACTTACAAAAATGTGAGATCCTGGTTGTCCATTTGGTGACCATTTTGGGTTCATCTTGAGTGTAGCCCTGGCTGGGTTCTTGTACTGCCCAAGGTGGATCCATTGAGGCCTTTAATAAATCCCTACTTTATTCTTTAGCTCTGTCTAGTCTCTGTTTTAGGTCAGCCTTCACAAGGCATTGAGATGACCAAAGAGAATGGCCTGAAGCTGTGTCAAGGGAGGTTTAGGTTGGACATTAGGAAAAGGCTCTTCCCCAAGAGGGCGCTTGGGCATTGGAACAGGCTCCCTAGGGAACCCCAAGGCTGCCAGAGCCCCAGGAGCATTTGGACAACACTCTCAGGCACAGGGTGGGATTGTTGCGGTGCCTGTGCAGAGCCAGGGCTTGGCCTCAGTGATCTCTGTGGGTCCCTTTTATCTCAGCTTGTGCTGTGATTCTGTGAAGTTGATCTCAGGCGAGGTGTCCCCAGTGTGTCCCCCTGGCTCTGTTTCTCCAGCAGGTCAGTGGATACTCACTTCACTAGAAGTGTCCTGTTTGCAGTGCAGGGACTTTCTCACTCCCTCCTTCCTGGACTCTTCCCATTGCACAGAGGAATGTGGTGGCTGTAGGTACTGAAGACCCTCCCCAGCTCCCTCCTAAAAAGTGCTGTCACTCCCACAGAGGTCAGCACTCCTGGCTGAAAGGCAGATTTCCCTGATCTGCTCCTCTATTACAGTCAGTATTTCCTTTCCTTTGCACACAGGCATGCAGAACAAAGCATTTCATTACAGAGCAAATGGAATGTCAAGTGAAATGATTTGGTGGGGGGACATTTTTTTCTGCAGAGAAAAAAATGTTCGATCCAGGACTCTTTGTCATTTTTATTTTCACTCTGTATTTTTGTGCTTCAGCGACTGAACCAGAAAACCCATTGTTCCCACAGCCCCTGTGAAGAGAGAAAATACAGATACACCTAGAACCATGTAATCCAAAATTCTGGGTTAGAGGTGGCACTGGAAACTTTGGAGGTATGCAAATGTCTAAATACTGCTTTAAGGAGAGTGATAGAAATATGAGTGTTTGGAAAATTGCAACTTGTTCATAGATTCATTGCATATAAAAACAAGGCAGAAGTTGTATTTTTAAAATGGCAATTATGACATTTGATCCTGATAATTGAAATTAGTTCCACACATCCAATATCTGCCTTGATTGTGATCCCATGCATGGCTTAAGCTACCCAGTAAAAGGTTGTTAGGCACTGAAATGAGGTGTTTCTGCAAAAGACTCTTTTATTTCTATTTCTGCAACAAATGGAGCCCAGAGACCAAGCTGGGATCTGCTGGATGGGTAGGCTCAGAAGAGGACACCTGGCCAGCCCGAGGGTGAGGCTGTTGAGGCAGGTAAGGGTAAAACTAAGGCTGGGAGCAGTGTGGGGTCCTGGAAAAGAGATGGAGTTGCAAATGTCAGGAGTTTCTCAGGTTAGGGTGGGGCTGCTAGGATGAGCTTCCCAAGCAGGATCAAGATTGGCGTTGTATAGACTTTGCTGTTAGTTTTGCAATTGTTCTGCAATAGTTACAATATTATTAACATTATTACATAATTTTAATTAATAAAATCCTGGTAACCTGAAGAAGTAAATGATGCAGCCTTGCAGCAACCGTGGAGCAGTGGGAGTTAAGGCTTACTGATCCAGAGTTTCCAGAGGCAGAGGTTCTCTATTAATCAATGGGAAATTCATTTCAGAGCATCTGTGGCTCCATTACAAGTGCACAGATATTTGTTTTGCCACCTTTTCCAGCCACTTCATGAGTGGCTTAGAAGCTCTTCTCTTCACACTGTTAGTGTCAGCTGTCAAGACAGGATCCTCCAGAAAGGAATTTGGGTCTGTGATTCATTTTCAGAAAGAAGCTAATTTCTGCCACCTGGCAGTGAAAATAGCCTAAAGGAAAGCATCATCAGGCCAAGAGAACTCTCCCCAGAACCACCTTCTCCTGCTCTTAGTTGAAATTCTTTTCCACTACCTTTCATCAGCAGTTTTACCACTGAAGAATAGAGCAGTCTCACTGGTTGTCAGGTCAGGGTACTCAGTTTTCACACTTTTGTTAAGTGTTCTGCTGCCAGGGAGAAGTTCAGATCTTTCTCAAAGGGAATTGGGTTTTAATTGTCCTGACCCTCCTTTCACATAGGCATCAGTGACCTCTGCTGATCCAAACCACTGATTTGGACTTACTGGAGCTGCTTGTAAGTGTTGATCCCAAAGCTGCACAGAAACTGAGATTTATCCTTAGTTTAGTCCCTTCTTTTGTTCATGAAACACAAGTGGGCAGTTGGCAGAGACTTCCAGAAAGTGTCCCTGGGTGTGTGGTTGTGAGTTCAGCAAAACTTGCCACTCTTCTTTTTCAGGAAATGAAAACTTGAGCAAATAATTGAGCATAGTTCCCAGCTTAAACTGAGCAGCTGAAAGGAGAGAAAGAAAGAAAGATGGGGAGGAACTTTTCACAAGGGCATGTGGTGACAGGAAAGGAGGGGAATGGCTTCAGAATGAGAGAGAATAGGTGTAAATTAGATATCAGGAAGCAATTGTTCCCTGTGAAGGTGGTGAGGCCCTGGTGCAGGTTGCTCAGAGAAGCTGTGGCTGCCCCTGGATCCCTGGATGTGTCTAAGGCCAGGCTGGACAGGGCTTGGAGCAATCTGGGATAGTGGAAGGTGTCCCTGCCCATGGCAGGAGTGGGACTGGATGAGCTTCATGCTCCCTTCCAGCCCAAATCATTCCATGATTCTAGAATTCCATGTCTGAGGAAAACATGAAAGTCTGCTAGTGTCATAGACAGGTAGCTTGTAGAGGAACTTGAATTAGGTTTTTCATCTGAGTCTAAAAATGCTTCTTTAATTAAGTATTCCAGTACAATTTTTGACATCTGTAAAGGCATTTCCTGCTTGCAAGATATACTTCATGTAATAGACTATTTCTAAGTACAGCAAAACTCACTGTAGGCAAGTCTTCCTTAACTTACAAAAGGATTGTGTTCTTTTAAAACCTTTCATTTGTGTCTGTCTACACTGGAAAAATATAAAATCCATCTCTTAAAAATTGCACTGTATTTTAGAAGAATACTCTGTCATTTATAATGCTCTGAAAGCCCTATTATTGACTCAAAGACATTCTCTATTAAAATATTACACTGTAGAGCCCATCTAAAAAAAAATCACTAGGAGAGATCCATTAGTTCTGAGTATTTAGATGGGTCAGTGTAACTTGGGTTACATGGTCAGTATTTAGATGGGTCACTGTAATCCTGATACCATCACATGGTTCTTGGTGACAGCGATCCAGTTCCCACATGAAAGAAGGGAAAAATTTCAGTGATACTAAAACTCTGAGCCCTTGGGAATTTTATAAGGCTTAGTGAGTTCAAAAGTCAGCATCTGTTCTGCCTAATTATTCCATAATAATTAGTGATGCAAATTCCACTTGGGGAGGATCTTCCCTGTGCTTTTGGAAACTAACAACTAGAACACAGAGCCCTCAGAGCTGAGGTTCAGTCCTCAGTGAGGTGATTATGCAGTTATGTTAGCAAGGATTACAAGGAGGGAGCCAGCTGCCTCTGCCACTCCTGATAACACAGGAAAATTGTATTTTCTACTTGGTGTGATTTTTCAAGACAAAATGCAAAGTATTATCTGATGCATCAGTGATTTACAGCTGAGCAAATCTATATAGACTAAATAAATTATCATTTTTGTTTTAAACCCAGATTCCCTCTAAAATGTTTATTGCTTTACCATTAAACAGCCAATTAGAATGAATTCAGATGGAATTCATTTCCAGTTAGTTGACAAAATTCCTCTGATAATTCCTTTTTTGATGATCTTATCTCACAAGATGTCTGTCAAACCTGGCTGCATGGGAGGATTTGGGCCTTGTGATTTCAACTTTTTCTCTATATGTTTATCTCAGCTTGAACATTCTTCTTGTAAGATTGAAAATTAATTTTTTTTTTTTCAGTTACAGTAATTATATCTCGAGAGATTGTGAGTCATTCAGGAAAGGATTTATGCTGTCTGGCAAAAGTTATCCTTAGGCAGTACAAAGTCAGAATAGCAAGGGCAATGCTGAGAGACCACATGTTCTGGATCATGAAATAAGGAGACTTTGTGCTCCTGTTCCCAAGAAGGCTTTGATTTTGTGCTAAAACTTCCAGAGGGGTATCTGCACTCTCTTGTCCTCAGCATCATGGCCAAATATTTCTCTTTTTCAGAGGCAGCTGTTGGGCTTAATCATATCAGGCCACCTCTCAAGACCCTTTTACTGTGTCTCTCTTTAAAATTGTCTCTCAGTAACAGGTAAAGTGTGATTAGCCCCAGAAGTGATAAACTGTCTAGATTGTAGCAGGAAATTTCATATTCATTCAATAGTTTAAGCAAGTTTCTTACTTCCTGGTTGAGCTTTGTGTGGATTCCTTCAGCCCACTCCCCAAGCTTCTCAAATTTGGTAGAAACAACAGGTCTGATCACTTCTGAATGAATCTCTGATGGGATGAGATGTGATACCTGTGCAATATCATGTGATGCCATGTATTTATATCTTAATTGATGGAGGGGAGCCACAGCCACCTACATGTGTGCAAAACCACATTATTATATTGTCATGTAGGATGCAGGGCAATAATTTTCAATGCTTATTTTGAACTCATGGTGGTTCATCCATATACCAAAAAAATGCTGCCTTTGTGCTGAAAATCTGCTGGCTATTGCCCTTGGTTTGTTTGAAGGACATCTGTGCACCATGCCCAGTGAATTATGAGCCACAGCACAGTCAAACAAACTACAGAAAAGCTAGTGGTTGTTGCTGGATGCCCTCCCAAAATGGGAACCTTGATTTAATTTAAAAATAAATAAAGTGGAGACCCCCTTCTTTGACTTGCTAAAATTACTGGACAAGTGAGTCTGCTGTTGCTTTCAGTTTTGGTCCATCTCTGCATAAGAACATCACACAAGGGACTGGTTTTCAATTCTTTGTGACTTACTAGGATTTAGGAAACCCTCTAAATCTGCATGCAGAGAGCAAGTGGGACACTGTGCCTTTTCACTTAGAAACTGAGCAAGATGCCACCGTGGTACTGTGACAATGTCCTTTGTCTGCATGTTACACACTGAAATTCAACTTTCCTTCTTGCCTGGGTCAGCTTGGACTCAGCATCCTAGTCCCTTACACATCAGGCAAGTGCTTTAGCTGTTGGTTCTACTCTGCACTCCTCTTGTTTTTGACCAGAGGTTTCATTCAGGACCTGAGGAATCCAGACAAAAATAAACACCATGCAAACTTTTAGTGGTAAATAACAGATGTAGTTTTGATGAGTCAACACTTTCTGACAAAAGCAAAATATGATCAGGAAATCCCTGACCTGATCTAAACCTTACCAGAGTCTTAGTCAGTGTGTAAATTTTCTTCACTGAAGAGTTATAAATCATCATTTTATTACAGACATTGAAAAATTCTGCTCTCCTGATGCAGAAACAGTGCTTCCATCTCTTCCAATTAATTTTCATCAGTGTTCTCCTAGTAAGTGATGTTTTAAATCTCCTTCACCTGAATTCCTGTGAATATTAGCTTGGTTTCTGTCCCACTCTGCTACATCATCTGCCTCTTGCTACACTGATGTTTTATTTCCACACGTAAATACTGTGATGTCTTTCCTCTTGTTGCTTGCTGCTGGCTGGTTTTGTTGCATAATTAATTGCAGAGGTATTTATTAAAGGGGGTTTTCTTTCAAGAGGGTCCATCCTTTGCTGTCCCTGCTTCTGTTGCAGTGAAGTGCACTTCCAGAATTAACAGTTAAGTGAGGATGTAAATTAAACTGTTAGACTAGCAGATAAATGAATTTGTCACATGTGTAACTGCTAGGCAAAGTGCCTACAACTTCAGCTATTTTCATTGGCCTATTGTGGTAGCTTTCCATAAAGCTAAAGTAATAAATATTTATTTTTTTTTTTCTGTAGAAAGAGGTATGTGCCTTTGAGAGAGGTGGGAGAGCTACTGCATATACAGTAGGGTAGGATGTTGGGAGGGGTTTGAGCCATCCTGTATAGGAGAACTTTGGCAAGTTGGACAATAATTGTTTAAAGGGGATGCAGTGCTGTGCTGGCTGCTTTGCCAGGGAGCATGGGCAGTGTGCTCCAGGGAGATGTTGAGAGCCGAGGATGGGGTGTAGGGAGCACCAGGCTGCGGCTCTGCCAATGTGCATTCCATGGTGGTGTCCCAGAATGGATCAGGACTCCATATGAAATCAGTCTCTGTCTTGTCTCTTCACCTGGGAGCCTTTTCCAGGGACCATATCTCACCGCATGCAAGTGCAAAGCTCACTCAGTGTTTAGCACGGGGACATAATGCAGCGCCAGGGTAGAAAACACAGCCAATAATACCTTTAAAAAGTATTGACAAGCTTTCTTTTTTCCCCCCCAAAATAATTCTTTCTTAATGCTTGTTTCCCTTTAAAAGACACTATGTGTGTATTTGATAATTTTCTTTATTGTACAGCATCCAAGAGACTTGCTCATATGGCAGATGACTGGAACTCAGGAGGGAAATGAGAACAGTTTGGTACATGCTTTTGATGTGTTTTTCAGAAGGCTCTGTGTAACCTGAGCTGTCTGTTATTTTGTGGGTACTTGGAGCACTCAATGGTACTTGCTCTGGTACATCAGCTGGATGTTTTGATTAGCTAAAACTTTCATTTGGGGAAAATACAAGATTAGAAATTCAAGTTTTATTAACTGTGCCCACGGCAGAAAGTCATTGGAGTTTCAAGTATGTCTCTAGAGCCTGAGAAGCTATAAATCATTCAAGCTCGTTAGAAAGTTGCCTAAGCTCTTTTGTTTACTATCTTAAAATTCTCTACTATGCAGAAATTCATTCTGTATATAAAATCCCTACAACTCCTTATTATGAAAAACAGGTGCACATCCCTGTAATTGCTTGCTCAGTTTTCATGAAAGAAACTTTTGAGATATTACATGAAGGATAAATATTGCACATTGAAAAAAAACCAACAGAAACACCAAACCAAAAAACCTTGTGGCATCTTTTGACAATGCTTCTGAGGCTATTCAATCCCCCCAAGATATGGTGGGTAAGTGATGGAAGCCCTATCTGTAGTAAATTAAACCAATCTAAGGTGTCTCTAGTGGCTCACTCGGGCATAATGCCCATTTCTGAAAATACTGACCTCAGTATTAATCTTTGCCCTAAAATTTATAAGTAGCACTGACAAAGGAACCCTATCCAGGGTTGAAATTTCTGCTTTTAATTTGGGAAAATCTTATACTGTAGGTTTTGAACAGGTCATACACAGTTGCGGGTCCAATTCAATTTAAGGAAGGTGTTTGGTTTTTCTGCAATTTTCCAGTATTACAATTTTCCCAGAAATATTAGCAGATAAAGAAATTTTAGCTATTCCTCTGTGGCACTCTCTGTACTGATTCCAGGCTCTTATTGAAATGCTAATATATCATCCTCAGTGCTGTATTCTTGCAGCCTCTTCCCCGAAGGGGATTCGGATTGCCTTCTCAGTAGCAGATTATTTTCTGATCACATTTCTCATATTAGGAAAGCCTTGAGACAGCAGTGATCATTTTACAATTTAGCTTTATCTAGTCATCTATTAGCAAGTCATATGATATATCAAGTCATTTTTGCTTTGATGAGGGAAAGAGCTTACCAAGACATTAAGCACGCAGTAGTTTGTATACAGAGCAAATCGGTTCCTCAAAGCATCTAAATAAAATAAAAGCATCTAAAAACCAAAAAATCTAAATAAAATACTGCCTCTTTGCCTAAAAAACAGATATTCCTGCAATCAAGAGCGTGGGATGATGTTTACAGATGCCTTCATGTGTCTACTTTGCTGGACCATTTAATGCTAATCTAGTGTTAGATTACCTTTCTGAAACTGCTAATAAAATCTGTTACATTACCTTGCTCAGGCTGGGGCCCCAGGGCTTCAGAGATGAGATTTCTATCCACTGACAGATCATGCCTGGCTGAAAACTCAAAGCAGGTACTTTTCTGCATCAGGTCAGGTGTGCAACACCCTTACATCCTAATCCTGCCAAAGGATGACACGGTAATGGAGAGATGTGCAGAATGTTTGTTTATTCCACAGAAGGTATTTCAGCTGGGAATGAGGGCATACATAAGGGAAGTATATATTCTTAAACTACAGGCAATTGCAATAAGGCCAAAGTGGCTGTAAATATGCTGTTTGGCACCCAGGGAATGTAGATTTTGGGGTCCAAACACAGTAAAGGGTGGTAAAGGCTAAGATCCTGATTTTTTCCCAGCCCTTCTGGTCTCATTGATGAAGACAGTCCAGAGAATTCAAGAACACCTAATGCATCTCAGTGGTGTGGGGCTTGATAAGAGATGTTCAAACTGGCATAAATCCTTTCACGTCCCAGTGTAATTATGGCTATTAAATTTTTGGGGAGGGTACTGCAAGAGTTAGTGAGGAAAATAGGCCTGGAGAACATGTCTCCTGTATGGCAACATGTCTGGAAGACTGAGATTTTTCCAAGAATAATGTGACCCATCAGAGTGTTGTGCTCATGTCATTTGTGAAGTTATTCTACTGTATTTATTGCCCAAATGTCTTCACTTTTAAATAAAAAGACAAACTGGTTTACAACTGTTGGTATTCTTGGATGATTCCCTTGGAAAATACTTCACATTCCTTTGTGCAGGGAGCCTTTGGGGGTCTTTAATGTTTTGGATGTATAGTACTGACTAGTGCCCAATAGGAATGCAGTTGGGAAGGAAGCTTGAGTTTGATTTTTCACAGCATTGTGTCTTGTGTAACCCTTGAAATCTGGACACTGGTGTAGGAGATAAAACATCTCCCAGAGAGAAATTCAGAGACCATGCTGGCTTTACTGGCTTTGTTCTTTCTGTACTGCCACCAGAAACAGGAAACCTGCAGGAAATAAAGCCTTCTATTTCTGCTTTCAAAGTAATGAATCCACTTCCTTCTAATTCAGATGGCAGCAGATGAGCCACTCATCCAGGCTCTCCTTACAATCACTGCATTCCTAGAGCATGATTCGTGTGAGCTGTTTCACATGCTGGCACGAGGAGGAGGTGGGATGCACAGCTTCCCTCTGCCACCTGCAAAGGGAGGCTTCCCATGTCTGCTTCAGAAGTTGGTGCCTCATTTTCACTGACAGAGAACCTAGCCCATATGTTCAGCTGCTTCTCTGATCGTCTTAGTTTGTCCTCCTAAAGAAAAAGACTTTTTCTGAGTCAAACTCTGTGTTTTTGGCAGCTGAGCAGTGCAAAAACACAAAGTCTGGTGCAGAGATGTAATTTATCCCCCAACTTAGAACAGGCAATTCCCAGATGAAAACCTCTATGTTTCCAGGGAATGCTCCTATTGGAAGAAGTGCTTGTTGATGTCCTTCCATCAGAAGCAGTGGACTTGGCAAGGGGTGAGTTACACTTTTCCAAGGCTGGACCCCAGGCTTGGTGAGATGTGGGTTCCTTTTGGCTGCTCATAAAAGAGAACAGCAATTTCCTTTCAGAAGTGAGTATCAACAGAAAAGATGGGGCTGGACTCTGGCCTGTCTGCCCTTATTGCAGTAAGTACTGCCTCTGCAGCTGGCTGCCTTCTGCCACACCTACTCCTCCAGCTGCCACACCCCTCTCCTGCAACATTTTGCCAGTTTTTCAGACTTACACCTGGCTATGAGTCTAATGGGAGAAAAATGAAGAATGACTTAAAGGCCCCAGCTGAAGAGTGAAATAACTCTGCTTATACAAGAGAAAAATATTAAGAATTGGCTTGAAAAAAAAACTGGGAGATGAAATGAAGATAAACTAGAAAACAGCAAGCTGATGGTAGACTGGATGGTCATTTTTTGTACTTGAAAACTCTTACAAATACCAGTGACCCTTGAAAGATCTCTGATTGATTGGACAACTCCAGCTAAGTGGGGAACACAGCAGTATATTTTTCATATGGACATGTCCTAGAGACAGTCCTGCTAGTACAGGCTCAGTAGCATCTCTGATAGCTTTTTCCTAACCCTTTTGCATTGCTATGACATATTCTGCAGGCTGCCAAGGGAGGAACAACAAAAATCAAGCCAAGGGAGGTCTAAAAACCTCACTCTGTCAAGTACAGTGTCTGCTGTGTGAATTGTCAGGAATGGTTTAGATATTGGCATAGACTACTCTCCTGGAGGCAGGACAGTCAGGCAACTGAATTATCCATAAATTTTCCTGTCATTCATCTGCCAGGAGTATTTTTCAGAAATGCTGCTGTTCCATCCAGGAACTCCCCTTTTGTAATCGAATGATGATTTATTATCCAAACAATAAAGAAAAATATATTACCTTGGAATTTTTGAATGTGTAATGATATGTAAGCCATAATAATGAATCACTCCTTTCCCTCCCTTCCCTTCCTCGTGTATATTTTATGTATAAATTTCCATTTCTGTCCTCCGAAGTTCTCCTTCACAAGGGNCTTTCCCTCCCTTCCCTTCCTCGTGTATATTTTATGTATAAATTTCCATTTCTGTCCTCCGAAGTTCTCCTTCACAAGGGGGAATTCCAAGTTAAGGTGTTGGAGAGTTTGAGGTACCTGAGTTAAAGAACAAACAAACAGAGTCATGTGCCTTTCAGCTCTCCGCTCCCACATTTCCTTGCTCTCCCCATGCTGGGTGTCCTTGTGAGACCATTTCTGTCTGTGGCTGTTGGATTAGGCCCTTTTCTGACCCA
>VYZP01062266.1:1897-21007 GCA_013400635.1 Hypocryptadius cinnamomeus
TTTTCTTTTTTTTTTTTTCTTTTTTTTTTTAAATGAGGTGGTGTCCTCATTCTGCTAAAGTGATCTGATCCAGATCACAGGCAGGGGAAGGGAGAGGTGGTGCAATACCACACTTTCATTACAGTGAATATTTTTAGACACATGCAGGGAAGCTTGTTAATTTTCTTTCTTGCTGAGTGACTTCCAATTAGGGAACAACGACTTTGCTAATTAGTACAAAAGGAATAAGTCTGATTAATCTTTTACTAGTGTTTTACAGTATGTTTTCAGTACAGTTGGTGTAATTGTTTCATGTTCCAGTCTCTTTCATTTTTATCAGTCATGTAGCTAGCAAAGGAATTGTTTCCATGTTCCTTGAGGTGTGTTTTGTTTCTTTTTCTTGAGCAGGGAGTGTCTTTTAATTTTGTATTAAAGAGACAGAAGCATCTCCATGTGCTTTGGACATGCAGCCTAAAGAGCATAAGTATTCTGGAACTATTACTGGCCTGGGTAGTAACTTTCTCAGCTCACATTCACTGATGCATGATATATTAACTTTTTATTCATACTATTGCAATCCCTTCTCTCTGAAACTAGGCAGAAGCTGTTGGACATATTTCTCACTTTTCAGGCTTTTGTGTCAAGTATGATTAAGTTCAGTGAATAAGTTGTAAGTCAGAAAAAAATTTTAAAGGCACAACAATGAAAAATATATATATTTTGAGGTAGTGGGTGGACATGCATCAGAAGCCAATGGTTTCCTTATGGCAGCTGACATCTGTTTTGTGTATATGATATTTAAGGAGAAGAGGATATTGATTTATTGGAGGAACTTAGAGCTAGGAGCTTTTAATTAACAGTTGTTAGTGATGGATTTATAAAATGCATTCAGTCAGTTAAGGCTTAGTATCACTGATGGGCATGAGAGATATCTTGTGCCCCATGGCAGCTTCCCTTCAGGGTTTTGTGTCCCCCATACGCAGAGGTATGGATGCCTTTACATGCCTACATTTCACTGCCCAGGACATGGGTAGGATGAACACTCCTCCTCTCTACTTCTGTGATGATCCCCACCAGTTTATCTTGCAATGAAACAGATTCCCTAGATATTACAGTCTCACTGGTAGCAGTCATTCCTTACCACATTGTAAAAACCTAACTTTCTATTAGTCCACACCTATCTACATATGATCTGTTAGGTCAGTATTACCATATTTGTATAAATATTATTTCTTGTTTCCCTGAGATGAGAAGTGAAAATTTTGTTGTAATCTGTGGTGTATTCTATTGTTATTGTCCCACTTTTACTTGCTGAAATTTGAGGCAATCATACTGTTACAATAACCTTTCACTAGACCAGGCTGTTCAAAGCCCTGTTCAACTGCGCCTTAAACACTCCCAGGAATGTGTCATCCACAACCTCTTCCCATGTCTTACCACAGGCATAGTTAAGAATTTCTTCCTGATATCCAATCTAATCTCTAAACTTGCTTTTCTTTTTTCAGCTTAAAGCCATTCCCCCTTGTCCTATCACATGCTCTGGTAAAAACTCCCTCTCCAGCTCTCTTGTAGGCCCTCTTTAGGTACTGAAAGGCTGCAATAAGGTCACCCCAGAGCATTCTCTTCTCCAAGCATAAACATTGGCAAAAAAAGGAAAAGCCTATAATATTCTAGCCAAAATGTGATTTTTTTGCCAATATTATAGAAAAAATTTTGGAAGTTAGCGATCTGTAGAAGAAAAACAGCAACCTCATTTAGATGATTGTCTTATTTGCTGACATGAAAATCCTTGTCCTATGTGTAGTCATCTGCTTCAGTTTTACACAAGATTTAGCTTTATATGGAACATAGCCACAGATGAAAGTTAGGACTTCCAACATCCTGGCTTCACAATTAAATCCTAGAAACATTTATGCATTTTACAGCAAATGATGTTGATGAATGCAAGGTAACACTGTTGTCTCTTAAGAAGCAAAGCCTATCATTGCACTTTATGTATCAAATGGGTACTTCTAGGGCTTGTGTTAAGAAAAACAATTATAATTACTGAACCAAAATGTGTTTTTCAGCCATCTCTTTCAGTGTATAGTCTTTACAGAGCCAACATGCATGTTTGTCTGCAAATGTGTTTGGTCTTCTTTATTTTTAGCCCTACTTCTTCCCACATACTTAAAATGCTGCCTCAGAAAGGGAGTTAATAATGTCCAGTGGAGGCAGGGAAAAAAAAGACTGTGTATGCAAGGCATACACAGGGTATATGTTATGAAAATTTTCCTAGCAGTAATGATAGTTAAGCGTGGGAGTTGATTGCCAAAAGAAATCACTTCACTGGACATTTTCAAGAAAAGGGTAAAAAATGTCTGTCAGAACAAATTTAGGTATTGCTGATCCTGCTTTAGGGTGGAAGGAGGGACCAAATGACCTCTTGAAGACCCCTCCAGACCTATCTTTTTTTATTCTCTGTCTGTCATTCTCAGGCTGTTGAATATACCCACTGTCACTGTTCTTACTTCCTTTCCTTAACTTATTTTTTAAATGTAAAAATAAAACTCTCATCAGGACCAAATTATTCCTGAAGGCCTGCTGCTGAACAGTAAATATAGATATCCCACCCACAGCAGGGCTGTGCAATTCTTTCATGTTCTTTAAATGTTATTTCATTGCTAGCGTTTTGAAATCGTGTTCCCACCGCTGCCAGCCATACCATGCTTGACCCTTGGTATGTGATCTCGTACTATCTGCTTTAGTTTGCTGAGGGGAGCTCAGCTGATGTATTGAACCTGCCATGCAGAAAATGCACAGGCATAGAAAGAGATGTACTTTTGCAAAAAAATCAGTCTGGAGTCCTTAATGTTCTACATAGTAAGACAAGCAAACAGGCAATAATAATTAAGTTAATTATTCATAGTAATTTTCTGTTCTGATCAGCTAAAAGTGCAACCATTTTTCAGTGTGAAATGGTGGAGCTCTTTCAGATTAAAAATTGAAAATGTTAAAATAGTGTTGTTTTAGTTTTAATGTGAAAGTACAAGACGGTGTTTCTGCTGATATGCTTTGGGATCTTCTGCTAATCTGCATCATATTAGGGGGAGAGAAAGAGAGATTAAGGTGAAAACTTGTTCTGCCCTTACGAATAAAAGATACTATTACTATCTAAGTCATGTTCATACCCAGTTATGTGTTTCTTCAATTTTCTTGTGCTTGTATTACTATTAAGATAGAGCAACTTTCAGCTTAATTTAGTAACTCTGTGCTGGCTTGGGTGCAGGGTGAAGAGTGGGAGCATGGGGCAACAAAGAAAGTGTGTGGCCCCTGTAATAGGCGCAGCATCAAATACCACTCTTCTCCCTGTGACACATGTGCATGAAAGTTCATCTGAAGAGACCTGACTTTTTAAAATCTCCTCTCCTCCTAAGGAAGGTATAAATCTTTTTAGAAGTGTGGAAATGAGGGAAAATCCTTAAAGGCTTTTTTACATTGTGCCAGTTTTTTTACTCCTTGTACACCATAAGGGCAGAGAACCACCATACAATCACTATTTAATTTGCTGGTGAGGGAAAAAAAATTGTTGAAAGCACCTTTGAAGCAGTTACTGAGTCCTTGTGAGAGATTTCTGTGGTTCCATCTGCAGCTGAGCTACACAGCAATTTCCCATTCCCCTCCAGAAGGGCTGTGCTACCAAGCAGCCTGCACCCCAGCTGCCCAGCAGCTTTGCCTCCAGCAAGCCCAGCGCCTGCAGAAAGCACTGACTGGTTTTGTCATCCCCAAATGCCAGCAGCCACATCCACAGCACCCAAATCCTTCTCTTTCTTCAAGTGATTTTGGGCTGGCAGACATATTTGAGCCGTGTCTGTGCAGCTCTGCACTGTGACAGTGATGTATCATGCTGAAGGCAATCTCAGGGGATTTCAGGACTAGTATATAAATTTCTCTTGTTTTATATATGACAATTGCTATAGCAAATCTGTGCTGAGCCTTCATAACTCCACGCTTGAAAAGAAACCTTGAGAAGCTACTTTTGGGAGGTTGTCCTCCTTAGGTTAGTCCTGAAAATATTCACTGTTCTTTATTACTTTAAAAGAATAAATTTGGTTCCTAACGTTGTATAAATCTCAAAAATAAGGATAAGTACATAATGCAGAAAACTTAGAAACACTCCAGGTGAAATGCTGTCCATGTCATCAACTGAATTGTAGCTTCATCATGTAATAGTTATGTTTGTAGAAGTGATAAATTTATATTTATAAGAGATGAAATTTTAAGGGAAGACAATTTCTATTTTGAATAGGTCTTTTCTTCTCTATTCTAGTGGGGTGTAACCAACATGTCATTAAACCATCCTCATAAAGTTGAAATGAAAAAACATGAGAAATCTCAGAAATGCTGGCAATGCCTTGTAGATATGGTCCAATCTAAATCTCTAGCCAAGGATTCCAGCCTTGTGCAGGATCAGGTGGACTCATGTCAGCCATGTGGCTGCAAGAGCTGTGAGACAACAGGGCTTTGGCAGAGATGTGTTGCTCAGACTTGTTTGAAATTCTGGTGAGTCAGGCCACTGCAGTTGTTCAGTCATTTGCTGTTGGGTAGGATGTCATTTCTGGCAGAGGTAACTCTCTGTCTATTACTTCCCATCCTCCACCACTTCCCTGCCCCCTACAAAAAGATCATTTGACTTAGGGCACAAATTAATAGCTGTTTACCTGTGATGAACAAGTTTGAATTGAGAGGGAGTGGATGATGCCTTATTCCTAAAAAAGATGTTAGACTAACAGTGGCTGGAATGTATGTCAGCACTATGTCACTATTTCTATTGTCCCTTTTCTCTCTCTTTTTTTTGTTTTAGTAAGTGATTCCTTAATATTCTTATAAACCTCTACTTAGCTAAGTGTCCTTTTTCCATTAAAAGAGACAAGATTTGCATGAAGAACAGCACGCTTACAGTCACTGTCCCTTCACTCAGTGAATGAATGTCCTATCAACTATTTCTATATTTCCACCTCCCCACTGCTTATTTTATTTCCTTATTATGAGTTTCACACTTTGAAAATAATCAGTACGTAGCAGCTTCTTCTGCTTTCATTTATTATAAACCTGATCCTTACACATCTTCCTGCTAGAATTTCATCAGTGGTCATTTAATTATTAATTTTTTTTCATTAGTGCAGTTACTAGCATTATCCTTATCATTCTTTCACAGTTCTTTCATCCCACAGTTTCTTGTCCTGTCCTTTCTAGTCCTGACTAGAGCCAGTCTGCTGTTAGCACTCCTGGATCCCTCTCTCTTTGCATCCTTTCTCACTGGGGAGGTGTGCAGCTTGTGTTGAAAACAGCTCTGTCTTCCTTCAGTTTTGGTGCTCCCTTGCTGCCACCATACACGTGGTGGGTAGCTGCACTCAGTCACACTTCAAGCTATCTGTGGAGTGATTTCCTCAGCAGCTGGGTTTGCTCCCTGCTCCATTTCTCCGGGCAGAAGTGGCTGCAGTGGCTCAGGACCACAGCCCAGCAGCTGATGTGCCCTTGTCACTGGCCAGGGTCAGGTGGTGCTTGCACACTGATCCCTGTGCAAACACACGTGAGCGCCGAGGAGGCTTTATCCTATCAGCTCTAATTGTTCCTTCTCCAGGGAAGCTAATCAGATCCCTTCTATCTCTGTGATGACTGTGGTATCCGTCTGAGTGCTTTGCCCCTGGCAGAAAATGCCCGCATTTTCTACTGAAATTGCCTGTTATGACTATATTTCTTCCCCTGTTCTCGAAATCAGTATGTCCATATAATGGTAGTTTGTTCTTTAATGTAACTAGTTTCCCTACGGGCAACAGCCCAAAGAATCATAAAATAATCCATTTGAAGTTCATACAAACAATGAATCACCTGAACAGCTGTCTCTTTAAAAATAGGGCTGTAGTTTGATGCTGATGTTGTAGAGATTCGCCTTCTTTTGAATATGATCCCAGATTATGTATTTTATTTTATGTAAGTCCTTTAAACCAGGTACAAAATAGAGAATAGTAAGTTATACATAGAGGAAGGTTCTTTATTTTTAAGGTGTATATTTAAAAAAGAGGTTGAAATAAAATTGACATGTAAAGCAAAACTTAGAACTCTGAATTAATTTTTTGAGATTTATTTGCAAGCCTCTTTAACAACATTTTCAACTACCAATTTTTTTTTTTAAATCTAAACCCTTGTCATAATACAAATAATAGAAATATAAATTTCTAGAGATGAAAAGTGAAATTAATCTTGTTTAGTAGCCAGACAAGAGGTAAAAGTTTACTTCTGGGTTGAATCCAGCAGTTTCTATTGTGCTGTCCTGTATTTCACAGTTACTCCCTCAATGCTTCTATGATGGGCAGCACTGCAGCCAGCCAGTATGGGAAGGTTAGATGTGATCCAGATTGGAACTGAGATGAATGTAAATCTCTTGCCCTTCTCCTGGGACTACCCACTGCCCCCAGTAAAGGCCTGAGATACCCATTGGGATGGCTTCGTGCTCCATGGGGAGGTATGCACCATTCATGAAATAAACACTAATTTTTCTCCCCAAGGCATGAGACTTAATAAGAATAAGACACATTAAAATGGTTGTTGACTGCTTCTCTGACAGCCCATGGGAATACTATGCAACTGGGATCTGGGTCCTCAGTGCTGGATTCTGCAGTGGGTTGTTTACAAGTCGCAAGTGTAGCATTTAAAATCTGATCTATGGAGGATTTTTTCTCCCCTGGACAAACTTGATAAGAGGCTTTAAATGTCTGCCTCCTACCCAACACAATGGGATGATAACTTCTGCCATGAATTAATCAAGCTGCTTGTTAAAAAAAACATTATCTTGCCACTCTTCTTCCAAGTCCTTTTGAATTCAGATAAATTTAACTGCTTTCTCTTCCATAAAAATGATACACTAAGGTTAATTACAGTTCAGGAGCACTCTAAGGTATGATTTTGCTGCGTGGTGTTTCTCAGGTCGAAAAAGAGCCTGAGGGGTGCACCTGGAACGAGAGCCTGGCTAGAATTGTTCCCCTAGGGAAGGGGCGGATCAGTCGAGCAATTAAAGCGAAGGACTGAAATTGCAAGGCTCTCAGGTGTCGTGCCCCTTTCTCTGCCAGAGGGGAGCAGAGAGGTGGGCGAGTGTGCCCCCCACACCGTGCTGTGGCTCCATAGCAGGAGGCTGTGCCCTCGGGAGCAGGGGCCGAGGACATCCCACTGCTGCTGTTCCCTGCCTCGCCTCTTTCCAGGCACGGCTATCCGTGTGCCTCCAGCTCCGGGCAAAAAGGGAGGATGGCACTCACCTCCCTTATGTCCAGTGTTCACAAGGATTGACTGATTCACCACAGTTAGTGCAAGAATTAGAGAACCTTCTAATGAGGCTGTAGAGATGGTATACAGTCAGTGTTAGTCATTGTCCCCCTTGCTCCTGGCTCCTGTTTTGTGCTCCTGTAGAGAGGCTTGTGGCAGCATTTCCTAGTGCTCACTGAGATGTCTGGGAAGAGCCCCACCATACAGCATGAGCAGTGAGACACAGCATGGGGAGAAGAAGTGAAATCATCCTCATGCTTCCCTGCCAGAGGAAGAAGTGCAGAGGCTGGCAAGACCCCACCAAGGAGTAAAAGAGTCGGTTCTTGTAGTTCCTCCTCAGCTGTGCTTCCCTTCTCTCCTTCCACCTGCTGCACATCTCGAGGAATTATTCCCTTAGTTTAGCTACTGTGAACTTATTTTTTCAGGCTAGCATCCTCCAGCTCCCTTCCTGCTGGGTAATCCATGGTGCCTGTGTGTACACACCCTTTGCCATGCGAAAGCCCAGAGGGGAGCAAGCTGCTCCCAGCAGTAACATTAAGTAATGTTGCATTTTCCTGTGCCTGTTGAAATTCGTAGGTCTGATCCTCTCCTGACTTGCCAGACCTCCCATCCCTTACCACCATGCAGCCCACAGCCACTGCTAACATATGTCCTAGAGGTGGCTCAGATACTCTCACGGGGCATGCTGCCCTTCAGCTGCCTGTACAGCTCCTCTTCCCTCCATGACCTGCCCACGTATGCTAACACACAGCTTCCCACTCACTTCTCTATAAATTTTCTTTGTATTTGTTACACTTCACACTATAGCAGAAGGGAATCTTAAAATGCCTTTTTTTTTTCTTTTTTTTCTTTTTTTTTTTCCATAGGGAAGGCCGTTAGAGCTAGGAGAAGATATTTTAGTACTTTTCAGAGCCTGAGCTGCCATGGTGTGTGCTGCAAGAGAAGCAAGCACATCACACACTGAAAATCACAGTCTGGTTGAGTGGAGAGGGTTCCCACTGTGTGCTCTGTGCATGACTATTCCTGGAAAACCTGTGAATTTTCTGAGGAAAAACCATTTGGAAGGCTGTGGGAAAGATTTTTCTCTGACATATTGTCTCCTGATTTCCCTTCTTTGAAGAGGGTAGACAGCAGCACCAATGGTTCTACACTGATGACAGCCTAATTATCTAACAAGATCCAGGCACAGTAAAACCCACAAGGGCTAGGGGAGGAGCAGTTTTCTTACATCCCAAACTCTTAGTGTACTCAAAACTAGATTATCCATGAGCTTTCTACAGTCTTTTTATGAAAAAAGTAGTTGTTTCTGCTTAGTTTAAGCTTGGCTTTTTCCTGTTTGGAAAATCAGAACTGGGCCTGCTAACTTAGCAGAATTTGTCTAAGTTGAGGAAAAAAATGTGACTCAGACTTTTCCATTGACAGACTTCTAGCAAAACTCTAAGATTTGACCTGCTAAACATCTAGCAATTACCTATCTCATTAACTACTTTCTTTTCTTCAGATAAAAGCAACTTTTTAATTTTACTTAGCATTTTCCTGTTGCTGAATATCTTCTTATCAGTGAATAGTGAATAGCTCTACACACAAAACCCTGCTTCACATATCCAAATTGCTTCCTTCCTGCTATAAATGGATGTTTAGCATAGTAATCTGGAGTGAAAGGCGCAAGATTAGCAATGCAGCCACTAAGAGTGGGTTATTGTGTTGGGCTTTTCTTTGGTTTCTACTTTCAAATAGCTTTATTCCTAAAGAATATGGAAGTCACATTTTTAGCAAGTTGCTGGTTTCTGTACAGAAGGAAAATACCTTTTTCAACCTCAGTACTGACCTGCCTTTTCTAATCACCAAGAAAAATACTTTGAATCACAAAAGGCACATATAGAAGCTTTCAATCCTACAATTTTTGTTAATGATATGCTGAATGCTATGAAATTAAGTTGCCTTATGATTCCTAATTAATTGAAAATCAGGTCCACAATTCATCTGAGTTATGAAAACCAGACTATATTCCTAAGGAGACATGCAGATTCTTTTCTTTGTATGTTTTCTGTTTCTTGAGCCCTTGAAATATTTGGTTTTGTGCTTTCTTCACCAACTGTGAAAGCTCGATATTTTTTTCCTTTAACTGGAAAGGTTTTGCAAGCCTCATGAGATGAGCTTTAAGAAAAACATAACGAATTGCAGAAGCATAATAAATAGCAGTCATTGGCAGCACTAGATCATTCCTCCCTCTAGTGGCTGGCTGGCTCCAGTGACAGTAAGTGCAGCTCTTTATTAACATCTGCAGGAATTATTCCCTTAGTTTAGCTGCTGTGAACTTATTTTTTCAGGCTAGCATCCTCAGCTCCCTGCCTGCTGGGTAATCCATGATGCCTCTGTGTACACATCCGTGACTGTGTTATTTGACCAGACTTTCAGTTTTTCAAGGTCACCTCTACAGTGTTCTCAAGCTTTTCCAATCCCTTCTGTACATTTTATTATATGATTCCCAGTAGCAGTCAGGTAAAAAAGTTGACCCAGTTCTATTGCATTTCTGTGGTCCAACACAGTGATTTATCACAACTGATCTCTGATGTATACTAAATAGAAAAAGTGATGACTTTGAAGCAGCTTAGCTTGGTGCAACACTGTGTTTAGACAGTGAGCAGGACACCAGTGCTTCTTCCATCTCCTTGGATGTGTCAGTGCATGCCCATATAACAGCAGGCAGCTCAGGTGTGCTCATGTCATTAACAACTGACCCATCCCGTCCTGGATAGTTCCAGAAGATGTAAAGCTGCTGCAGATTTGAAATGCTCAACCTAATTTTGCTTAGCTTCCACCCCCATATACATTTAGTTGGAGGGACAGAATTCAATGGATTGACAAATTGGCCCTTACCTGACACATCACAAGAGAAACCAGAGTCCCGGGACACTGAGCAGCCCTTCGAAGGCGCCATCCCACCTGCACATGAAGATGTACTGGTGTTCACCACGTCTCTGCCCTGGTGATCCTGACAATAAGAAAAGGATTAATGGTATCGTAATGTTGTTGTTTTCCTAATCAAGGTGACAGAGCAGTAAAAATACCTACTGCATATACAACAGCCATTTAAGGAAGAGGTCATCTGAGGAAGAGGGTACTTACTCATGTAATAAAATTAAATTATGTTAGTTGAGGGCAAAATTCTGTCTCATAACAGTTGTGAGGCTTTAGAATGTAATACAGGTTTCATTACAATTTACTTTAAATTGACATTTTAGGCATTAAACTTTCCAATAGGTTACTGAAGTTTTATTAGGCTGGAGAGCTTTTCAAGCAGTTTTGTTGAACCTCAGCAAAAGCATTGATTTGAAATGATATCATATCCATACTAATCACCATCCACAGACTATAATGGTTTTAATCAGAAAATATATTTCTTCTCAAGTATCTTTTGACCATCACTTCAAATATTCTTTAGTCTTGTTTAACCAGGTATTCTGCTTTATATACAATATCAGTATCTGGGGCTATTTCAGTTCTTCTGTGACCTTAGCTTCCAGTAATACAATAAAAATTTGGTGCTGCTATTCATTTCCATCAAAGAAGCTCAGTTATGTTTGGTGACTTTAGTTCAGCCTCACAAAGCCACCTACAGCCACAAAGGTACAGTAGGGAAGTGTTAACACATGTAGCACATTTTCTGAGACTGAGGGTTTATATGACTTCTCCTGCAGGTCACACAGCAAATTTCAGTCCACACTGAAATCTGAACCTGTGAACAACCATCAATTGCCAGTAGTTTTAAATGTCAGCAGATGATATTTATCCAGAAAAATTTTGAGGGGTTTGGGGAGCTGTTTTTTCTCTTGTGTTGGGGTTTTTTTCTGTTATGATGTTTTAATCAAAAGCATGGATATCCAAGTATTTTCATCTTCTGAGCAGGACCAAAGGCCATCTGCAGCTTCACCATGTATCCTTCACCATAATATACTATGTATATTATGTTTCTGAAGAGAAGAGGGTTTGTTCTCTTAACTCATCTGTTTGTTTTGTGGTTTAGATGGGATAGAGAGCACACTAGAAATCAGTAAGGAACTAGCTTTATCCCCTTCAGTGCAAGCACAGACATTTGTGCTTTCTTAATTTTTTTTTCTTTGTGTTTCCATTGGAAAAGAGTAGTGTACCAATTCAGTAAACCATGTATTTTAATTCCAAGTATGGAAATTAAATTCAAAAATATATTTGGAAATACTTAAGGATGCCTACTGTTACAAGTCAAGAAGCCACCTGACTTCCTCAGGAGGTAAGGCTTTCTTCTTTTAAAATGAGCTGCACAACCCTTCTGGAGTTCCACAATCCTGAAGGGCATCCACTCTTTGGAAGTACTTTTTGCATTCTCATTGCCTCCATCTGAATCATTGTACTTGACACTGACAGTGTGATGAAGACATGACAACTGGTTGTCAGTTCCTTTACTAACAGACCCAAATAAATGTTTCAGGGCATTTGTGGTTCAGGCATTAAAAAATACCTATTTTAAAGAATTGCAAAAAAAAGATCCCTTTCAGTCCCAAGCAGGATTTTCCATTATTATGAAAATTTCTTAAGACATTTATTTCTGTGGTTCTCTTATGTAAAAAATAAAATTAGTTCTACTTTATCAGTATTTGTACAAGTTTGGCCCTAACAACAGCCTATAAAACAGAAAGTATATGTTGGGGTTTTTTTATCAGGAGGCAAAAAAACCTAAAAATGTGTGTTAAGCATTGTTTCACATTTTTTCAATAAACTTCTATTTATCAGAAGATTTTTATAATGGATATCGACTCCAGACTTCAACCTTAAGATATTTGTCCCTGTTTATAAGAGCATTGGCAACACAACTTGCCCAGACCACTAGATATATACCTGAAATAACAGGTTATCACCTCATGTTCTATCTCAGTACAGCAAACAAGTCCTTTTGTAATTACTACAGAACAAAACTGGAAAGACTTTGTAATGGAAAGAGAGAATATTAAAATATATATGGATAACTGGGGGTTTGGAATTAGCTGGGCTTGTTTTGAGGAATTTCTTTTGATGTAAAAGCATCTGAAGGGAAAGTGGTAGCTTCTTCTTTTCCTCTGAGGAATAGCTCTGGTAAAATTACATGGAGTGAAATTCTCCCTGCTTCTGGGTTATTGCTTTTGCTTTGTAAGATCAGTGAGAAAAGGGAAAATCCCCCAGAGCAGCAGACTGGTGCCCAGATTATCAGTAAAGAATTTTCCAGAAACCCTACTGCATATCATCATTTTTTTGTATTACTTGCAATCCAGACATTACTTAAAATAAAAACATAGGTTAAAAGTTAGTATTTCTAGCTTCTTTGGTATGCCAGGAGAAATTGCAGGGTTTTTATCTTAGCCAGTTTCCCCAAAAATCTTTGCTTTTTTTATCAGGAAGAGACAGCTGCAAGTCATATCTGAGCTCCAACCTATACTTATCCAGACACACCTCAAGAAGATGGCTGTAGAGTTATCCAGGAGCTCATTGCTCTGTCTTATCACACCCCCAACCCCAGCCCCTGTGCCTCAGGAGTAGCTGGATCCTATTTCAAGTCACCATCTTCCAGGTGTCTGTAGGGAAAGAACATGTACCAAGCAAGAGGCACTTGCTTATAAAAGAAGGAAAGGCAGGCTTCTCTTCAGGCATTTTAAACTGCTTGGTGTTCTTCAAACACAAAACAGCTCAAATGGAGAATACTGAGGCAGCCACTTAGTTAGAGGACATACATCATTCAAAATGACCCCATCAAGAGGGAAGAGGAGAGAAAATCCATGGTCACCACCAGCACATATTATACTCACAGCATTTGGCAGGTAGCCTGCTTTGCCTTGTGTTGAATCTTGCTGCCTCAAATTTCCATTTGGACATAGGGCTGGTACTCAGAGAAGTAAGAAGTTGAGCTCACCCCCTTAGCTGAGTTGGATTTAGGATTATTCCCTTCTCCCTGGGAGTTACTAGCCTACCCTCCTCATTGCTTTAAAATGTGCTTGCTTTTCAGTTTCTCCAGTAGTTTGGCTTGTGTTGCACATCTGTACAGATGGTGTTGAATCTGCTGCTTTTGCTTTTTTTTGTTTCTCTTTACTAGGTAGCCAAAAGTTTTGAAATGGTAGAATACTGAATAGGAAGTGAAAAATTGCTGCATATGTAAAACACATTTTTTGGAAAATGCAGGTGGCTGTTTATGTATGTGAAGGTTTTGGAGTAATGCTGTTGACTTGCAAAACTGAGATATTTCCCTAATCTCACTGGGAGCTGTTTATGCAGATCTAATCTGGATGTTTGAGAATGTCTTTCTGAAGGAGGTGACTCAAATGCAGATCGATGACAGGGCTCGCAGGCACATGGCCATGCAGTGTGTGGGTGATCACTGCCTGGTTTCAAGTCCAGGACGACCTGTGGAGTTGAAGACACTGAAAGTTCAAAATGCATTGCAAGTTTTCAGAAAAAAATTGCTCTTTAAATAAATACCGCAGTGACATTCACCAGAGCAAATACTTTCTTAGTATTTACCTAGAAGAAATTATTTGTAGATAAATACTGCCCAATATTGTAACTTGGAGTAGCACAGGAGGGCCTTTCAGTTATGGGAATTCTGCCCAGAAGATGCCTTTTAGTGAGCTGGAGCTCCGTCCTCCCACTCCCAGGAGCAAGCCAGAGCTCCTGCATAAATCCTGGTGCTAAGCAGGCAGAGCTGGTTGTGCTGCCAGCTCAGCACACAGCCAGGTGACATTCCTAAAAAGTAGCTGTTTTCCTCTTGTGGTTTGGCAGAGAGCTGTAACTCTTTGGTGTTCCCACTGGCAGAATTAATCAAACTCTTAACATATGAATGGGGACACCTGAAAATTTAGCGAAGCAGGTGAGGTCTGAGCTTGTGGAGACTGATTTTACAAGGACTGCAACAGATAATATCTTCTTTATATTCTTTAGGCCTTCCAGTACCTAAAGGGAGGCTACAAGAGAGCTGAAGAGGGACTTTGTACCAGGGCATGTAATGATAGGACAAGGGGGAATTCTCAAATTCCTAAAATAAGAATTAATCTGAGCAGACTGCAGATGACTTTTAAGTTTCACTAGTGAGGAGAGGTGGTACTGAAGTAACCAAGAATGGAAAGTGATGTGGAATCAGATAGATAAGCCTGGCCTTGATGAGGAGGCCTGAACTCCTTGAACTGAAGGAGTGGCTTCAGCAGGAAGGAGGGTATAACTTTTGTGCTGGCAAAGAGTTCATCAAAGCAGTGGTAGAGGGCTTCGTTCTCACCCCAGCAAGGTCCAAAGGGCTCCAGGCAAGGCTGTGAGTATGGCTGACCTGCTCAGGCCCTCAGGCAGTCTGCATTCTCAGTCCATTATATCTGATGCAAGGTAAGATCTTTTCCAGTTTGGGTAAATATATTTCTCTGTGCTGAGCAGCACTGGTTCCTGGGATCATTAGTGCCCATTCCAAAGAGAGCTGAGCTGAAAAAGGCAAGAGTCTTTGTCATGCATTTGGTCTAGGCTCAGACAAATTGCCTCCAGGAAGGACCTCCAGAAACCCCTTTGAACATGTACCCAGTAAGATTGGCAGTAGGGGGGCATTAAGGCCTACAGCTTTCCTCAAAGGGTCTTCTGATGGGAGGACTATTCTTCTCAAGCTGGCTGCTCTCGACAATGTTACATCTCACCCTTCTCCTCATGACAAGATAGGGTGGATTTGTCTTCTAGTGTAAACAAAAAATGGTTTTACAGAGAAGCAGCTTACCCTGGCATCACTGGGTTGAGCAGGTTCATCTGGGTGGAGCTATTTCTACCTTTCAGAATCTCCTTTTGCTCTCCAGGATGGAAGAGTGCTCACAACTATTCCCACGCACACACACGCACATGGCAATCAGAACCAGCATGGAGACCAGATTTCTGATTAAAGAGAATTGTATAATGTCTGTCTTCACCATCTTCCATCTGCTTTTCTTGCCAACTCAATTGCATATGTGCCACTTTTGTGCTGTGCTCTATTCTTTCACTATGTCTAGAAAGCAAGGAGAAAATACTGTATGTCAAAGACAAGGGAAATGTTCCTTAAATACATTAACCTGTGGTATTTTTTGATTACACAAAGTACCTGAGAGGATCTTTGAGATAAAAGGGAAGATTTGTTTTAATGTATACATGAATTTTTATTCAATAGTCATCTTTGTTTGCTACTATTTTTATAACTACAGATTGCTTGTGAAATAAATTCATACAACCTCAATACCTCCACATCCCAGAAAGAGAAAAAGAACACCAAAGCTTCTGTGTCCTTTGAGAGGAAAGCAGGATTGTAACAAAATCACAAAGTAGTCCCATGATTGATTCTGAAGCTGGCAGTAGTCAGACCCTCAGTGGAGGGTTTTAAAAAGGACTGGGCTTTTTAGAAACATTTTTTACCATAAAACATTGATCCGGTTCCTGCTGCCCTCAAACAAACAAACAGACAGACCATGTGCTCACTCAAAAACTGCACAACAGCTGGAGATAGAGATGCATAACACCAAATTGTGCGGGCTTCTGGATTGGGGTTCTTTTTCCTTTTTAAGTGCTTTCTTCTATTTCCCAAGAGAATCTGAAAAATCAGACAAATACACCATACTGTAATTTCTGCTTCTTCTCAGCATGGGAAAAACTCTGTGTCACAGGCATGTCCAAGCAGTTTTGTGGTATGTGTTAGCTGGCCCATGCAGCAAGGACAATTTGTGGTCTAGTAGCAGAAGCAAAAGGAAGAAATGCCATGATGACATTGTTTTGCTCTTCAGCAGATAAGATTTTTCTGGAAATCTCCAAGTTTTAGAATTTTCTTTCTCACACTTGACCCTTTTAGCAGAGTCTGGACTTAAAGAGAGGTTTTATTGGTATTTTTTTTTTAGCTTCAGGGCAGGAACTCTCCATGAAGAGGTTCACTTGTTTATAAACAAGAAAGCAAAAGGAGATCTTCAAACTCAGAAAAATCTGGAATAGGGAGAGCAAATGCTAAAAACTCTTTATGTGCTGCCCTTGTCTCCATCAGTTACATGACAGCCTCCTGTTTACTGCACCAAAAAGCAGCAGAACACAGATGCCAACATAGAAAAATTACCCCAGCCTGGCTGACCCATATCATGACCAAGATCAGACAGATGCACATCAGTGAATTGTTCTCTACATCTTCCTCTCTGGTGTCCTTCAGTGTTCACCTTGTGTCAGGCTGCACTAGATTATTTTACCTTCTAGCAACACTTAAATGCAAATAAAATTAAGCAGAGAAATGTATGTTGGATGTTGTTGGATGTGCCCACCAGCCATGCCAGAGGTGGGGCATGCAGCAGAGGATAATTTATTCCCATGGAACCAAGCTGTCAGTTGTATGCAGAAAAATTGAGAGCTGGGATAATTAACAGTAGTGGTGGCTTTGAGATTTATTTTTTCTTGGTTTCATGTTGCATGTGGTGTATTTTTTGAGGTCTTCTTCTTTGTTTGAAGGCAAATTTTAGCACTGCTGGCTTACAGAAGCATTTGGGACATGTTTCTGGACTTTTACTTTACTCTGCTTTGTCATTTTCTGTTGGCAGAACACGATACCCATCTGGCACAACACTATACTTTGTGCTATGATTCTGACTGCTGAACTTGCAGAAGACAATACAGTCTCAGGACTACGTTTTATTATATTGTGTCTGGCCTAAAGGGAAAAAATAGCAGTCATCACAAGGCTTGGTTTTCCCTTTCTTCATTCAGAAATGAAATGTGATAAATGAAAGTGCTTTTTATAACAAGCACGTATATGACAGAGTGCATTGTGCATTCCTAAATTAAAAGGAAATATTTGAAACTAAAATTGCCTGCTTATGTAAATCCCTGTTGTCTGTCTTCTCTCTGTCATTTGAAAGACATTTTCAAGGCATAGAAACTCTTCCAATAATATATTCAAAGTTATTTCACTGTTAATGGCTAACACTGTATTTTGAGCCCTTTGATATAGAATCACAGAATCATAGAGTGTTAAGGGCTTGGAATGAACCTCAAAGATCATCTAGCCCCTTCCCCCACTGCCATGGGCAGGGACACCTCCCACTAGACTAGGTTGTTCAAGGCCTTATCCAAATTGGTTTTAAAGACTGCCTGGGTTGCTGCATTCACAACCTCCCTGGGCAACCTGTTCCAATGTCTAACCTTCCTCACATTAAATAATTTCTTCCTACTATCTAACCTAATTTTTCCTTTGTTCAGTTTGTAGCTTTTAGTCCTTGTCCTTTCACTACAATTCCTGATGAAGGGTCCCTCTCCAGCTTCCCTGTAGCCTCCAGAGCAAAGCAACTGAGTTTAGCTCCTCTCACAAATGCCTACACCAACCAACTCCTTACACTGAAAATAATCAAATAAATGAGGAACCAGAATGTGTTTTCATATGAGTTAAATCATGTAAATCATGTTAATGTCGTGTAAATAAAAACACATCTGTAACAGTGAGTTAAAAGTATTTCTTACCATGCTGGTTGCAACAGTGGTAGGGTGGTTAGATGTGCCTGCTTTAAACACTTTCTTTTCTCTATTTGAATGAAAACGGGAGAATAGGCTTCAGTGTGTTGGAAATGTACAAAGCAGAAATCTCAGTGCAGTATGCAAAGATTTCCTTTATACACCTCCATGATCTTCTAGTTCAGATGCTTCACTAGAAGGTGTTTTGTGTTTAAATGAGCATTCTCCTGCCTCTCAGAGCTGCTCATGGAATTTCTGTAGCATTTTGGCCTCATTGTGGGGTACCTTGATCTTCTCTCATGCACAGTGTGGATCAGAGGCACTTGCCTTCCTCTACCCAGGGGAGTATTTATTTATCTGCTGGGACTCAGCAGACTCCATTTCCACCCACTTCACCTCAGGGCTGGCTCCTTCTCTTGCAAATCCCCTTGGGAAACCCACAATGGCCATCAGGAGAGCAGCAGCAACACAGAGCCCTCATCTCCTCCTGGTGCCTCTTGCTGTGGTTTTTGGGAGCAGTGTGATGTTGTTGTGGCCATGCTCCCATTCTCTGGGGTGAGGCCTGAGGCAAGGGCAGCAGTGTGGGGAAAAAGCATAGTGCAGCCAGTGTGAGGAACTGCATTTATGAGTGCAGCCCAGAAATGATGGAACATCATTAAACAAGGAGCTTGTTTAAGAACCTAAATAATTCACATCCCACTTCTGCCAATTAATACATCCAATGCAGTGAGTGGAGCCAAAAGGCCATTTTGTATTGGCCAAAGACCTGTCCCAAAGTCTCAGTCCCTGGCATGTTGTACTTATTGTGGAAATTACAATGGCACCAAGAGAAATTTAGGTAGTGCAGGATAAATATAAATAAGAGACAGACTTGAACCCTCAAGAAAGAAAAAGGTATTTTCATTTACACGTTACTGGTAATAGTAACTCCAAGAAAATTAATTTTGCACTCAGATCTTGCACATCATACATAGTCAGATTTATTCCTAAATGGCATATTATCAAAATTTCCAGTGGCATTTCAGCTGTTCATTAAAATTTACTGTAGGACATAGTGACGATTTACTACACACCTATAAAAGCAGCAGTAATCATTATAAATGCAAGCTTTCAATGTTTCTTTCTCTACGTTTAAATCCTTTTTATTCTCCTTTTTTCACCCACCACTACATCTAATGAAACAGAGATTGTAGCAATCAGTAAGGAGCCACCTCCTTCAACAGCAGCCAGTTACCTCCTCTGGTTTATACAGGAGATGGGAGGTGTGCACAGATTAAGATAAGTAGCCTCCTGTAAAATATGGTTCTGGAATTGTGTCAAACTGGCCAGTTGCATAGTGAGGAATTAAAAAAA
>VYZP01062266.1:21039-48064 GCA_013400635.1 Hypocryptadius cinnamomeus
AAAAAAAAAAAAAAGCAGCTGTGCTGAGGACCCACATCTGAAAAAAAATGGGGAACATCTACTTTTATGAGGAATTCCTTTCTTTCAAGCAGAGTTGTGAAAATAATATGCAACACTAATGCATACAGAAAATTCATTTCTATAATCTTTGTGGTGGCTTTCCATGCCACTTCCATTAGTATCTTACATGGTCTTTACTCTGGCTGCCACAGCAAAATCTTTGTGCTATGCATACGTGCATTTTGCTTTATTGGTTCCACTCTTTAAAGAGCATGTGCCTCAGCAATTGCAGGTTTCTGTCTGGCAATATCTGTGCATTGAATCTTGTGATGTACTGCAGTCTTCTTGCAAGCTCAGCTAATGAGTGGGCAGCAACAAGCCCCAGGTGACGTATTTAACTAACTGGCAGCTAATCAAGCTGATTTGAATTTTGCGTGTCACATATTGGCAGCAAACTGTTCACATCATAATTCTAAAATACGTTTTGAACCAATCCAGGAAATGCATTTCAGGCTTCACTGATCAGTTTGCAGATCTGCAGGGTGGTGAAGTAGCTCACATGCATCAGAAAAATTATGTCTGCTGAATTATTCATTCAATTTTTTTTTTTAATCCTATAAGAAACAGTAATTTTTTTCCAAGAGTTACATGGTTAGTGTTAGTTACCAAAATGCAGTAAACAAATGTAACCATTAGTAACAGTTGACTTTTCACCACTTTTTCTGCCTTTTTTTTGAGTTGCTTGGAGCACCACTTATTCTGATGTCTAAACAGGTTTTGTCATGTGGAATCAAGTGGTGTAACGAGTCAAAGAGTATGGAAATGGCTGTTGTATTGCACTGTGTGCACAGTGAAAATGGCAAGCAAAGGCTTTCTCTTCATCTTGTGACAGGAGTACCGGGTAATTACCATAAGTTTATGTATTTTTATTAGGAAGGTAATTAACAGCCAGAGAATATGGTATTGTAGAGATGGCCTAGGTTTTATTACAGTATTGGACAATTCAGGAATAGACCCAATTTCTGAACTACTTAGGTGAGTGATTACACAATGGAATCGTCCTCCCAAAATGCATTGACAATTACCAGAATTGTGCATGCCACTGGGAAATTGCTGATACTAATTACCATCATTAGATACTTGAATACAAAATATCTGCAAATGTTTCAGGAATTAGACATAAAATGGGTTCTCTTCTTTCAGGTCAGCTGTGCATGTATTTCTAAACACTAGGAGACAAAGATTAAGCGTGTAATTAGGTTATAGATTTTTTTTCATATACCTGTAAACATCTCTATGAGATTTACATTTTAAAGTGGAAGATTTAGTTAATATTTTAATTCATTTGCTTTGTGATACTTTTTTTTTTAAGGAAAAAATATATTGAAGACTCACCCTTTTGATACTTTATTCATCAATGAGTTCTTACGAAAGACAATATCCCCCAAATTAATTGTATTTCATACAAGTGTATTTCACTCACTTCTTGTGACTCACATCTTTATAGGATGCCTCAGGTTGTGAAGACAGCCAGAACATTCAGAGGATAAGGCATCTCACAAGTGGAGGATTGTTCTAGCTGACTCTTAGCACATATGGCAAGAACATAGCAGAAGTACAAATTCCCTGGGGAATGCGAGGAGGGGAAGGGGGAGGAGGGGGTTTGGTTCAGTTTTGATTCCTTGTACATCTCACCTGTCACTTGTATTGAAAAACTAGGCGAAGTTATCACTTCAGAAATACAACTGTGGCTTTAAACTTCTAATTTGACATCATTGTGTAAAGCTGCTTCCCTGGCATGCATTTTGTTAAGTCGCGGCTTAAGCCAGGTCTAAAATAAAATGTAAAGCATATCAAACCTCATCAGGTGGCCTATGATGTCGGAGTGATTTCCCAGGTTAAGGCATACTATGAGTGCGTTTTGCATGGTTCATATGATCTGCCTGCCCTATTGGCCTGTAGTCCCTTGAAAGCCCCATGAGAAGCAGTACATACATGAGAACATGTCAGAGTCACATCACCAGCAGCATTTTGAGACGTGGATGTTCAGTTGATAAATCTAGGATCTTCCAGCTGATTGAACCATCAGGCCTCTTCCTTCTTTACTTGCCTCCCCAGCTGGTTTTGATGGCTGCTGCATTCATCTCTGTAAGGCCACAGGGCTTTCTCTGCTGCTCATCTCAGTGGCTCCTCTTGCTCTTTTAAAATCAACTTGTGAAGTCACTTCAGTGTTGTCACTTCAAAAGTCCCACATAGTGGGGGGGTTGCTGGAGCTGGATGCTGTCATTGTCAGTACAGTGTAAAATTTTTTCCATTCTGCTGTCAGTAAAGAAAATTAATGTGATTTTGCCATTATGCTTAGACATTACAAAAAATGAAAAGAAAATCCTTTCCGTCCTTTTCTCTTCCTTCCACCAAATAAAAGGGTGGCGTAATCCAAATAAAAAGTACTGACATTGCCTTTATTTTATAAATATACAAGAACTGTGTCATGACTTGTTCAAGTCATGCTGTTCCAGTGAAAAACATCTGGTTATTCTCACTCCTGGTGAGGCCGTTTGGATTTGATGGAATCTCTTTTTTCTTTCTTCCTTTTTCTTTTTTCCCCACCCAAAACTCCCAGGATATCCAGCGAACACTCGCCAAAGCTCCAGATCCGGAGCCACAGTTACCTGAGGGCAGTGAGCGAAGTCTCCATCAACAGGAGCCTGGACAGCCTGGACCCTGCAGGGCTGCTGACATCCCCCAAGTTCCGCTCCCGCAACGAAAGCTACATGAGAGCCATGAGCACCATCAGCCAGGTGGGTGACGTGCACCTGGGGCAGCCTGGAGGGCCAGTGTCACGCTGGACACTGCTTGCAATAGGAGAAACTGGATTTTGCTTTAAGTGGTGCTCACCAGGACTCTCATTGAACAGGGTTCCTAAGGATCTTGTGCTCAGTACCTCCAATCAAAAATATTTGAATGCTTCAAAAAAAATTTGTATGCTGAGTGAGGTGCTGAAGTAAAATTAGGTTGTTAATGGTTTGTATTCCACAATTTTAATAGAGATTTTATTTTCTTTATGCTATTTTATGAATTCTTTACTTTGTGTACCTCCAAACATTTCACCTAAATAGTACAAATATTACAGTATATGTATTAAGTGCAAAAATCTGTCTGTATTTTTGCCTTGAAATCCTACAAGAGATCTTAATACTCCTAAACAAGAAGAAAAACGAAGTCTACTGTGACAGAGTCAGTTTATGTGTTTTAATGTTATAAAATAGTCTGTCCTTGCATTCAGCATTCTTGTACAGTTGAGTTCATAGGGAACAGATCTGAAAGAACTGCAAAAGTGCCAGTACACCACAGGGCAGAGGGCCAGTAGTTCATCTGCCACATGTTCTAGCTCCTTGGTATGATTTTTGGCTTGTTAGCTTAAGTGGATCATTTGGGTAAATCACTTGGATGAAGGAACTTCCTTACACTAGTCCAGAAATGCAGCAGGCAGGATTTGTGGTGCCAGATACTGATGCCTAATGGCTGGCATACCACGTCATCACCATGTCAAAAAAAGTGTGACATCAGTGACACCAGGACTTCAGCTGTGGCCATAACAAATACATGTGCTATTCAATATGGAGCTGTAGTTTCCCTTTCTGCAGTCTACTATATTTAGACACTTCGGAGTATTTACCTATGTATTTTGAAGTGAGGCACTTTGCATAGGGCATGGGCTGATGCTCTAAAAGGAGGGTCAGGATGTATCTAGGAGAAAACAGCACAAAAATTCAGGTCTCAGAGGCAACTACATGAACATTAGGTCAGGTTGCTTGTTTAGCTGCACACCTAACACACAAAGCTGTCAGCCAAGGAGTGATTATCATTTGCCAAGGTGAACAAGTTTTTTTGGTTTAAAAATGCTTTAATTCAGAGATATTTACTTGAGGATTGGATATTCTCTGCTATAGTAAGATTATTCTTTTTGTTGTACTACCTACTACTCTTCCATGCTTTTTAAAATAGTTTTCCTTTGAAAAAAATATATTTTGCTCTCTAAGATTTTTCACTTATGTATACAAAGACTCCACAAAACATTTTTCTTGGTAACAGTAATCCTGGAAGAGAGTTTCTAATGAGGTTTTTTTTCTACCTTCCTAACACAGTCTTATGTTCTCCTGCTAACTTGGTCTTGTACGTGCTTGAAAACTAACAAAATCCTCAAGTGATGGTTTCCATCTGCATGTTTCATACAGTGATAATTATTGTGCTTTAATGCCAAGCTCAGGGCTCAATGCTCAGTTTAGAAACATGAGCATCCATTACTAATTAAGCCAAGATAAATGGTTTCCGAATTCTGAAGACCTGTAGGAAGTTTTTGAATGCTCTTTAACCACCATGGTCTTTGTCACCACCTAGTGTCTGCTGTACAAAGGGTCTAAGGATTCCTTTGCCTCTGCTCTCAGCCAGAAATTTAGTTCTACAAACAATTTCCCCAGCAGCAAAGCTGGTTCCCTTACCAATCTCCCCTTCCTGTGTTTGTTACCCTGCAGCTTTCCAGTCACTCAGGTTTTATCAGTGTCATTCCCTGTGGGTTGCATTGATAATGTACTAGCATTAAGCTGACCCTTCTTGGTTTTTTACTCACCCCACAATGAAAGTGTGATTTTTGTTTTACGTGTAATGATCGCAATGACCAAACATTCAACCTCTGCTGTGGGCCCTGGGTCACATAAAACAGAAGCTGCTATGAGGGCTTCACGCTTCCCACCAGTTTCAGAAGAGCCAAGAACCCAAACTCTACTGAATCTTTGCCAACACCTCTGTCTCCCCATTTTATACATTGTTTTTTCCCTTCCCAATTGCTGCTATGGGGTGTCCCATTTGTCTTTCTTCATGTGCAAAGGGATCCTCTAACAGGTGCTGGTCATTGTGCCACCGTAGCTTGAGAGTGTTTGTATCGGGCAGTGTGGAATATCCACGTACGGGATGCACTGACCCTGCGCGGTGTCTGTCTGCAGGTGAGTGAGATGGAGGTGAACGGCCAGTTCGAATCCGTCTGCGAGTCGGTGTTCAGCGAGCTGGAGTCTCAGGCCGTGGAAGCGCTGGATCTGCCGATGCCGGGCTGCTTCCGCATGAGGAGCCACAGCTACGTCCGGGCCATCGAGAAGGGCTGCTCCCAGGATGACGAGTGCATATCGCTGAGGTCCTCGTCTCCCCCGCGTACGACCACCACGGTGAGGACCATCCAGAGCAGTACTGGTGAGTAGCACAAAGGGAAATCCAGACGGGGGGTGGAAAAGGAAGGTACTTCCAGTGCGTTTCCATCAGATCAAGCTTTTCTCTGCCAGATGCCAAGCCCTTAATGGAGTCTCGTGTTTCACCAGGGAGCTGGACAGGCTAATCAGCCTCAAACCACACACAGACCAAGGCTGATGCCTTTGATATGGTTCCTTCTGTGTCCAAGCTAATTTACTCTGAGCTAAAAGCACATAGAAGGGAAGTCCAAGGTCATGTCTCATCTCGCTATCCTCCCCAAAAGAGCAATCACAATTTGGCAAGGCTGAACAGAGAAGGCTCTGGGTTAGCAGTTCTGCTGGCTGTGAATGGAATGGCCTCTCTGTATTGAAGCAACAGAGAAGGGTCCCTCTGATGAGGTCTTCTACAATGTTGAAGTGATTGTATAAGTTACTGGATGTGGTTTTTACTGGCTTGAAGAGACTGTTCCAGCTCTCTAGGCCCCATCTAAGATGTGAGAACGAAGAAAGGAAGAAGCAGCCTGCAGGTCAAAACATGCATGTTCACATTTTGCTGTTACATTCTTTCTGCAGTTCCCACTATTCAAGCCTTGCTAGAGGAAGAGGTTTTGGTGTAAACATGAGACTTCTAACCTTCCTTTTAATGTTTGTGGTTGCTTTTCTTTTGGAAATAACCATGATGAATTTCAGATTTTGTCACCAAAATAGTGCTTAAGGGGAAGAAAAACCAAGTAAAACCAAATTCCAAATCTGCCTCTCTCATTCAGGAAAGCGAGAGGCAGGAGCCATTACATGTGTGTGCTCTTCCCTGTGGCAGGATGAGAGAGAGCCTCTTTCTTTTGACTTCTGTGCAACCATTCCACTGTTTTACACAAGCTTCATTTACTATTCATATACTGTTCATATACTAATCATGTTCTTGACTAATATTGACTATTATACGTATTTCACTGTACCTGCTATCTCTTTTGCTGTATTTTTTCATTTCTGTTTTCTGTAAACTTTTGTCCTTTTGTATGTTATCTCACAGGTGCAGTTGTTTACTCCTTGTAAGTCTTTTTTAAAGCTGCTTGTCAATTGTTCTGTGTCATCAAAGAACACTTTAAATCCTTTTACCAAAAATGTTCAGCTAAATTAAAGATTTTTCTAAAAGTAGCAAGTTTTAGTACTGTTGGAAATATACTGGCAGTACATCACAAACATCAAAGCATTTTTAACAAATGCTGCAGAGAAGTTCTCATCTAAGTCACTAAAGAAATAGTATTCACATGACAGCATTTCTGCTATAGGAATAGCCCTTGTGAGCACACAGGATTTGCACCAAACCACAAAGACAGGATTTGCATAAGGTGTGTGCTACTTCATTGTGTGGTATTAGTTTGTGTCAAACATATTCTGAGGCAAAAGCTGAAGGATGGGAGTTTTCAGGGATTTTTCAGTGTGCACTCATCTTTGTTAAATCAGCTTGGGCTGATCCCAAAGAGGGTTTTCTATTCTGTGAGAATGGCTTTGGTAACACTTTTCCTGTATAAAAATAACTGTGATCATTAATACAGAAGAGAATAACTATTTTTTTCATTATCTCCATGTAAGAGGTTGTTTCTGTCACTTAGGAAAATGATGCCTGTGTCTGGGGATGATAGCATATTAATGGAGAAGGTTGGCTCTGTGTGTCAGCCAAAAACGCTGGAAAACATGAAAGAGGAAAATCTGTACTGTAAACTACTTCTTGTTTATGGTCCGTTTTTTGTAGTGCAACCATAGAGGCCTGATCTCTTCTCTGGGTAGCTGGCTTTATTTAAAAAATCATATGAACAAAACTGTGATATTGAAAAACATAATCCAGTGAGTATGTCTTGGGTTATTGCTTCTGTAGTCAGGGTGTTAAAAGCAGAGAGGAATGATTTGCAGTGCTCTCTTTGGATGTACATACAAGCATTTAAAGATTGCTGTTGATGCCTGTTGTCTGCTGTGGGAATTTTACTGAGTTCTCTTTTTCATTTTCTAATTCTCGGGCTCCAAGAGCCCATCCCTTCCACTGGTAGCATTTCAGACAACTTGTCTCTTTTAGTACCTGACTTACATACCACTGTCTGGTTAATGGGTATTAGAATTGAATTAATTTATGTTTAAAAGCATCTGTATTGACTACCTTGGTGTTGCCTGTGCCTGGCTCACAGAAGAGAAATATGAAAGGCAGTGTTGATGGTTTCTATTTATATCTGCTTCAATAAAATGGGAAATGGAGCAACAACTAGGCAGACATGAAGAAAGGAGAACAGTATCTCAGGTTTATCTCTACTGAGGTGATGTTGCAAATGTTTTTGTGGAGACATGGGAGCAGTTATGATCTAAAAATGGTTTTAACATCCCCAAATCAGAGAACAGTCCTCCTGCCCCTAAAGCATCTCTGCCTGTTCAACCAAGAATGATTCCTTTCATCAACATACCGATACCCCCAATAACATGGCTTTTAATTCACTAATACCAAAGCTGTGGTCATACACTGATAAGGAGAATCTCTTTGACAGCTGAAAGTCCAGGGAAATGCCAGCTTGATGGTGGAAAAAACAGGAGAGCAGTCGGTTTACTGTGTTCAAAATTGTTCCTCTAGAGCAATGATCCACAGCTTTCCAGGGCATCTGGATAAAGCAAGAACTATGGACAAAAATCACACTTTGCCTGTTAGCCTTTGCTGTTGGGGTGGCAGCCTCAGGTTTTCATTTCCTTTTGCCACACAGTGTTGGTGGTTCAGTTCTGCAATCAGGAATTGCACCTCAAGATCAGTTCCTGAGGATGTGCCCAGTCTAACTACAAATCTGTGCACCGACTATGGCACAGAGCTCAGCTAAGGGTGGCTGCCCACCTGGTGGCCTCTGCAGCCTGCACTGACCTTAGTGCTGCTGTGGCGACAGTGAGGAGTGGCTGCAAGTGGATGAAACTGAGCCCAAGCATAACAATGGAGGTGGAGGCACAAACCTGATGTCACCAAAGAGGTGAAATGTTACACTGTGAGTGAGGAGGAAAATCCTAACCTCACCAAAGTCTGCCACCAAAGTTCCTCCTAATGTCCAACCTAAACCTTCCCTGGCACTGCTTAGGAGTAAGTCCTCTCATGCTGCCGCTCTTTGGCTGGGAGAAGAGGTCAATCCCCATGTGTGAGTCAACACATACAGGTAACAATGGCAACCCCCAAACCACAGCTGAAATGCAGAGTAAAGTTATTTCATTACCTCACCAACATTGCTGTGCAGCAGAGACACACTGGGACACAGGCTCTGTTGGGCTTAGTTCATCCTAGTGCAAAGAGACACACTGAGGCACAGGCTCTATTAGGCTCAGTTCATCCTAGCACATAGTGACAAGGGGAACCACTGCCTGCCCCAGGCATCAAAGAGCCTTGCACACATGCAATTTATCACAAGGCTGTGCTTTTATGATATCTCACTTCCAGCAGAAGCCTCAAGCATGTCTGTGGGTGTGTTCTCTCTACACGGGAATTCTACTTCTCAAAACCAGCAGAGGATGAACAACACTGGGCACAATAAATGGACACTCCTTCCCACTCTGACATTCTTAGCATTCCCAGCTGCAAGGTCACTTTGAGCAAAATCTATTCCCTCCTTGCCAAATCTTCTGGTTTCAACCCTTTCCTCCCAACACCGCACCTGGCTACAAATTCCCTTTATCCTTGCTTTTAAATGAAGGGTTTTGGAATGAGGAAAAGAAAATTCAATCTTGGCATTTTACATGGAATTATAAATCACACACAGAATCACTGGGTTGGAAGAGACCTTTAAGATCATTGGGTCCAACCCAGCCCTAACACCTCAACTAGACCATGGCACATCCAGTCTTTTTTTAAACACATCCAGGGATGGTGACTCCACTACCTCCCCAGGCAGACAATTCCAGTGTTTTACTACCCTTTCTGTAAAAAACTTTTTCCTAATATCCAACCTGTATTTCCCTTGGCACAGCTTGAGACTGTCCTCTGGTTCTGCCAGTTGCTGCCTGGTGAAAGAGACCAACCCCTACCTGACTATAACCACCCTTGAGGAAGTTGTAGAGAGCAATAAGGTCACCCCTGAGTCTCCTTTTCTCCGAGCTAAACAATCCCAGCTCCCTCAGCCATTCCTCACAGGGCTTGTTTTTCAAGCCCCTCACCAGCCTTGTTGCCCTCTTCTGGACACACTCAAGAGTTCTATGTAGTAAGTTCTATGTCACAAATGTGTCATGCCTTGACAGCTAATCAGCTGAAAAGCTCTATTCACCCTCATATTTGCTCTGTCAGTATCAGTGGTACCCATGGAGGCATCCTGGCTGGGGCTGTTCCTGGGAGCAGGGCTGGGAGGCAGAGCAGCTCTGAAGTGCTGACATATGTTATACACCATGGGCTGCACTAAAAATTAACACCCAGGTCATTTGAGCTCTTCAAAGGAGTTTAATGAGCTGTGAGTTATTACATAATTTGATCCCAGGTTATTTGCAGATGCAACTGTTGTAGCTGAAGCGCTTCAGCCAACAAATCCAGTCACTAAATAAGTAGCCTTTTAACAATTTTAAGTCTGTGAATCACTTCAATGAGCTTTAAGAATGCAGTAATTAAGAAACAATTAAATGTTAAAATAGTCTAAAGAACATCTTTCTCCCACATTTATTGTGTCTATGTTTCTAAACTTTCTCAATGTAGCCATGCATGATCCTTTGCTGTAAACAAACCTTATGACATTGTGAGGGCTCAGGCATGGGCACACATGCATACAAATACATAATATAGTACAATATACAAATAAGTAATGACATCTCTCTAACAGAGTGCAAGTTGTAACATCAGGAAAAACTCTGCACTGGATTGCAATTCAGTTCCTATCCTCTGTAGAGTTAGGCAAAGAGAAATATCAGAGTTATCTGCAGCAATGCCATCTGGTGATTCTCAGTAGTATTACACTTCTGCTTAAAAGCAGAGTAACTAAAAATCCCAAGGAAATCATGCTGTGTGGCCAGCAGGTTAGAGAAGGACCACAGTATATGCTAATTGCAGTCTTTCAGCTGAGCAAACCTTTTTTCTTCCATTCATTGGAACATCTGATCAAGACAAGTCAGGTATTTTGTGGAAAATCTCTAAGGAGCTGCCTAGCCAATTAAAAATAAATAAATAAATAAATGAACATATAAAATGCAAACAAGTCTAAAACCTGACTTATACCAGGCAGAATTCAAAAATAAAATCAAATCCTGTGGATAAGGAAGCTGAGTGTATGCCAGATGCAAGTCCTTTGGATTCCTCAGAGATGTCCTTTCAGAGACTGCTCTGTTTGAAGGGAAACAATGAATTAAGTTTTCACATGTGATTTCCAGTTGAAGCTAAGTGTGGTTTCTGGATCTGTACCAAAATTAGGACATTTCCACAGAAGGTCTGAAGAAATATCACTACGTTAAGGCCTTCATGCAGATGCTGAAACTTAAAATAAATCTGAGAATTGTAGAAAACTGTTTGACAAAGAATTTACATGGTTCATTTCCTCTCTTTCCTTGAGTAATCCTAAAATGTGTTCTGCTTTTGGATCTGCTATCAAATTGCTTAAATCAACACTTTAAAATGTTTTCCTTTGCTAATGAGGATCTGACCTTGGAGGAGAACATTATTTCCAATTTCAGAGGTGTCTGACCTTAGCTAGTACGAGTTTCATCTCTCCTATCCTAGTAGTCAACTTCATGATTATTAAGCTCCACATCACACCAAAAACCACCATTTTTATGAAGCTAGTGAAGTTTTTTAATAAGAAATTCAGAAAGGGTGAGAAAAGGACTTTATTTTGTAGGGCATGGCCTAATTATTTTTTTCCACATTTGAAAACATCATTTGGAGTAGTTTACAGCAGTCTCCAAAGATATATATGTGTAATAAGTGTGTTTCAAATACAAGGAATACCCTTTGGTATTCCATCTTTCCTTACTATTCTTACTCTTTATTTGCTTGATATGCTTCTAAACATTTGGGCTAAGGCTCATTGTGAGGTAAGAATGTGAGAAAGACCCTAATTATTCAAAACTGCGAGCTTAAAATGTCTTGAAGGAATATGTTATCTAACTTTGTGAACACCTCCAGAAACACAGAACAGCTCTGCTATTTTGTTGAGACAGCACTTGTTTGGTTGACTTCTCCAACTGTCCAAACAACTTGGACATCTCCAAGGTTGAAATTGGGTGACTCTGCCGTTGGCCAACTCTGCCAATGTCCGTATGTCTCTCATGGTGGGCAGTGCCACGCTGGGCACACACTTGAGATCTGACCTCACCAGGACTACACCTCCCCCAAACCTCCAGCTGTGCTTTGGCAAAGCCTGGCATGCGGTCAGCAGTCCTCAGTGCAAGGATACACTGCTGTGTGCTGCTCAGCCTGCTGCTCTGTAAGACCCTGTTGGCCTTTTCAGATGCTGGGAGTAAGATGGCCATCAGACCTGTGAGCTGATAGTCTCAAATGAAATGGGAAAAAGCATGATTTTGGAGGAGAAGGATAACAGAAATCCCTATTGTTCTATGCACAGAACTATTAAGTGTATTTCTTATCAAGTGGGGCACAAATAAAGAGGACGCAAGGATTAATTACTTAAAATGTAATGTTTCATTATTTGTTAATCTTGCACTAATTTTGATACAGATATGAAAAATTTTGTGGAAGCCCTTTGCATATATTTGTATGGAATGTGCTTAAATTCATTTTTCCATTAATCCGTTTCTTTTGATTATACTGCACACACAAAAAGTGATAATCTTTTCAGGTGTTCAGATTTACACAGCTCTCCCTAAAGGTGTACAGAGCATGTTTGGATTTGAACTCTGCTTTAGTTTCAGTCTAGGTGGGTGTGTTATCAAATGCACCACTACTGGAGATTTTTGTAGGGATGTTCAGGACCCCAGTTTCATGGAGACCTCCCAGTGTGCTAATGCAGTGAGAGTCCTGATCCCACGACTGTCTACCCCACTCCTGCTGGTGTGCACGTTCTTGTGGAAGTGCCCTGATGGAGCCTGCAGCCATGCCTGTGTATTACAGCACCTGAATGCCCAGCACCTAGCTGAGAAAAAATGCCACTTGATGTACCATAACAAATGTACAGGAAGTCATTACAAGCAAAACAGTCATTTAAAAGTTGTTCTGCTGGCTGAGCACTGCATGCCTCACGTCTCATTAGCTGAGAATTAACATTTTTCTAAGCCCATAAACAAGCATGAAGCCTCAGTAATTTTGCCACAATCCAAGAAGCAATGGATTATGGCAAACAGTCTCTCCTGCTCACTGCTGCAAGGCTAGTCTGCCCATTGCCAGCAGCTTGGGCTGGCTGACAGGTCTGTCTCACACAGGGACAGCAGCTTAGCTCAGGTCTGGTGTCCTAAGAGCAAACTCAGGTTTGGGGCAAGGCTGATGTGATTTCAGCAGCTCTGACTCAGCAGCCTTGTGTATCTGTGGTTTTGGGGACAGATTTACCTGAGATGAACACAGGGGTAGGAACCAACATTCTTTGAAATACGCCTGGAATCACATCACAAGGGTTTCCCATAGCAGCACCAGCTTGTAATTGCAAACTAATGGGTGGAGTAGGATATAAAATAAAATAAAACCACAGTCATTTTACATTTGTAAATTGTGAGAAGACAATATAACTTTTATCCCAAAATGTTGTTCTCAGGAACTGGTCATTGCTCTAATTCTCAGAACTCTGAGAACCAGAGATACATAATTCCTTAGCTCAAGAGCAAATAATTGAATTTTCCCTTTGTGGAAAAGTACAACAAAGACCGGAATCTTTCTTTGTTCCAGCTTATTTCCATTGCAATGTTTTTGTGATGGCAATGACAGAAATGAGCTGAATCAGTAACTGAAGACATGCCCCAATTTATATAATGAAATCACATTTTGAATAATAATTCCTGCCATTTTCCTAAAATAGATTAATGTCATTTAACTACAGTTGTCTTTTGGAAAGCAGGAATTAGGCCTCTTTCCTGAAGATGCTGTGCTTAATTAATATAGCCAGTGGGTAAAAATAACTCAGGTTTTTCTTTTTAGTTTGTGCTACTGTCCAGTCTCAAGCCAGGTGCTGCCACTCACCTTCACCAAGTTCCACATCATTCCTTTAAGACAAGCCTCAATATTTTGGTTTTCCCCAGATATAATACTTGCAAAGCTCTCTTGAGCCATAGGATTTTGCAAGAAGTTACAGATTAAATACTTGGTGATGATGAGCTTTTTAAAGTGACTGAGTGATTTTTGATTTCAAAAAACTAAGAATTTTTAATAAGTGTGTTTAATGAGTACAGCTCTACAGGGCCCCTCTTGTAGTACAGCAATTTGCTTGGAGCCATTATATTTCATCATGTCAGTAATTCCCATTTTGGAGCTCAAATATGATGTATTAGGTACTGAATAGTGTAAATAATTGCCCATTTTCATGCTTCCTAAATATGTGTTTATGCAACAGTCTAACAGTAATTGGCTCTTTGAAGCTATGGTAGACTATGGGGTGTGTACATTATTAACCACTTTTTGAAACAAACACTGCTTTGTTTCTTTAACAATATGAGAGACAAACCCAAAGGAAATATGGCAGCAAAGAAAATTGCGCGTTAAAAAAATTGCAGAACCTCTGAAGTATACACAGAGATGTGATTTACTCTTTTTATTTCTTGCTATTACACCAGTCTCACTGCACTGCTTCTTACAATGCTCAATAACAAGCACAATGCAGCTGAAATACTGGGATCTGGAAAAGACCTAATGCTATTTTGCAAAGAGGGACAGTCTCACTGCCATCAGAGTCTAACAGTTCCCTTTATCAAAAGCACACTGCAGGCAGATGTTGGTAATCTGTTCTAATGCCACAACCTTTGTCTGGCCTCTCAAGGGGCAAATGGACGTGTTGGTCTTTGGAAATTGTTTTCCCTTACTGAATTTAGCTTTGGTCAGATGGGAGAGTGCTAAATTGCATCCCACTTAAAATGCAGTAAGCCTTCTGAGCAGAACAATTCCTAGTTGCTTTGATCAAGGATTTGAGCTAAGCTATCAGAGGAGGGAAAAAAACCCTAAAAAACAATAAATAATACCACAGAACCCTCTACTGTGACAGATCTCTAGCCTGTTCTGTTGAGGAAGATGCCTACCTTTTGTCTCTGCACAGTCAAGATGATGGTGTCTTGATAACCATTCTCTTTCTTGTAACAATTTTCAAATTAATTCTGTCTTTAGCTAAAGTAAAATGCAGATATGTATCCCACTGGGAAGGTTTAGATGAAAGTCAGAATATTGTAATAGGATAGCAAAACAAATGCTGGCAGTCTATTTCTGTTTTGAAATGTTTTTCTCTCAATTTCTTTTAACTTCCTTCTGAGCTTCATGAAGAATCAAATTTGTGGCAGAGAAAATCAGGGTCTACTAGACCAAAATAACCAAAATAGCTATGAATAAAACCCAACTCCTCCATGAGCCTCAATCTGACTGCCTCACAAAGTCCTGAGAAAACCTGCTGCTTTCCATTTTACATGATGGGCAATTTGGTGCCATGGCCTTACGTTGTCTTATCTCACACAGCCCTCTGAATGTTCATGTGACATTTTACCATTTGCCTCTTTTATTTAAAAAGGGGGAAACAAAAGAAGAAGGGTTCCAGAGAGATGGAGAAAGGGTGAAGGGAAGCATTGTATCTGTGTTGGAAGCTCTGACAGTGGGGTTGGTAGGGCTGCATGGTCTGATCTAGGTGAAGTCAGTTACTGTCTTGTTACATACTTCCAAGGAAGCTTGTGTTGCCCTGTTTGGGATGTGGCTATGGGGGAGTTAGATCATGTTAGAAGTTACCTTAATGCACAGCTAAGACCAAAATGCTTATTCTCCTTTCAGGGGGAAAAAAAAAATTAAAAAATTTTAAAAAAAAGGAGATAAGTAAAGACAAGGACATCATTAGTTAAGACTTCCAATACCAACACCATCATTCAGTCTTCCTAGATCTTCCTCTAGGATTTTGCCCACAGCCAAAAAGCTGCATCACATTCACCCAGATGTGTACAGTGTCATTTTGCATAAATAGGCAGCTGTGTTTAACCTCACACGAGCTACCTGCAGGGTTAATCCTTAAACGGGCACTCCTTGTCTACACAGACTCTGCAGCCTGCGGCACACCAACATCTGTTCCGGTGTCGCGTGCTTCCACAGATTGCACATTGCATTAGGAGTAAGAGCTCCCTCCCATAATCCGATTTATATTGCCAGTTGTCCCCCTTTCTGGGCTTCAGACATGTGCTGCAGTCCTGAGAGCCTTTTTCTATTTCTGTCAGTGCTTACTGAGAACAGAAGTGTGTATCTCCCTTCTGGAGGGTGCTTACTGCTGCTTTAGCTGAGGAGGCTCTCACTGAGTGCAAAGGTTGCTCTCATGTCCTGTGCGTTTGGGTGGCATAGTCAAGGAATACCTGTAGGGTGAACTGAACCTGAAAACATGTGGGTGGTCATTTTTTTTATTTAATAGAATACAATAGCCCACCCTACAGGTGGCATGCACCACTGGAGAAAATGTGTATCTGTAAATAAGTAGCAGTTAAAGCCATTTTTACTCTTTACACTTTTTTTTTTTCCTGATTCAACATACCTGCTTTCATTGAAGGGTAAAGAGATTGATGGTTAAATATAAAAAGGTGAGAAGAATTGACAAAAGGGGAAGGAGAAGGACAAAGGAAAAAACCAGATTTTCAGTAGGAAAGTAGGTCCAGAAGAGTTTCATAAAACAGAATTGTGGCCTGCACTTCAAAAATCATTAATTATGTAGAATCAGTAACACCTTTCTCTGTGTGAATAGTTGATGGTGAGAAACACATGCATGGAGCTTTGAACCTGAATTTTTCCAAAATACTTTGTCTTCTCCTTATTCCTTCATCCTGTATGAATTGTTGTGTAGACTAGGTGGAGATGATGTGCTGTCTAGCATGTTTTATTGATGCTGTTTGAGCTCCCAGTGTAGACAGTTTTTGACATTTGTTTTAGAACATATTTTCTGGTTGTGATGAGATTCCATTTTTCCTGCAGGCAGGAGATATAGAGGGATATGAAATGGTCGTCAAGTTAATGGTGTCCAGAATCCCTTTATTGCCTTCAAAGGGCTGGCAAAACTAGTGAATGGAAAATAATGAACATGACAGATAAGTAGGCACTGGATCAAAAGCTTGAATAGCTGTGGGAATTTTTGGGACCACAGCAGCAGTGTTGGAATTTCATCAAATGAAGGGGAATGCTTTCCCCCATCTGTTCTGCAGATACATGTCTTAATATTTTAAGTACAATATTGCAGACCAGGGCAGTCTGTTAAGTTACAAAGTGAGACATGTCTTTCTTTTCCTGCAATATTTGCTCACTGAGGGTCTAGTTGTGTAAGGTGCTGAGTGTCCTCAGCTGCCACCATCGTAGCATCAGTTCATGATTTCTGTATGCCTGGTGTCACAGAAGCATCTGGCTCCTCTGTCTCACTGCCAGTACCTTTACAACCAGAGGAGTCTGGGGCAGGAGCATGAATGTGTTGAAATCCAATTTAGGATATTTTTTTTAGAAGAAACAAATGTAAGCTTTTCTAGTCCTTTTGCTGTTGAAATCTTAAATTGGGCAATGAGATTCTAGGGCATAATACAGACATGGCTTGCAAAACAATTTCCAGGGAATCTTTTCAGATTTTGGGGTTGTTTTTTTTTCCATTTTGCTGCTAAAAAAACTTAGATCCTGAGAAGTGTCAATGAGGTAAATATTTACACTTCCCCTATCCTGCAGTAGCAGGCAAATTTGCGGCAGAATAAAACCTGATTTTATTGCCCAATGTCAGGATTGTTTCTATCACATCCATAAATGGAAGAGATTGAATGGACAACTGTATCTTTCCTTCTTCATTATTAACAAGGAGACCATGCTCAGCAGAGTAAGATGGAGCAATAATGGGTGCCCTGTTGTCCATAACACCATGTTGAGAATTGACCACTGCCACAGTATTTCATATATGTGTGCTAAACAATGATAAAAAAAGACCACCCATTGCAAACTAGCATTAAAGGGGTTGGTTCTATTTGCACTGCAATCATGTGCACTTCTCCCAGACCATTTGTTATTTCCTCCTCTGCACATTGAGTTTGGTACATACATGTCTTTTGAAGAACTGGCAAACAACTAACTTTGCCAGCTATTGCTGATGTGGAGAGGAATCTTCACTCCATCTTCAGACAACTGCCTCTCCAGCAGGCATGGAAAAGTGTCAGGAACTCTTTTAGGGTGGCATTATGGCCAGTGCCTATGCAGATGCACAAGAACAAAGTATTTTTTATTGAAGCCAAAACATATGGAATTGAAATTGTCGATTACCACCACTAATTTCCAAAAAAACCCCAGTGTGCTTATCAAACAACTAAGTGTGGTAATTGGGAACATGTGACATTAATTATGGGTGCAGGCATATCCACCTGGTCTAGGCTTCCTTTTCTCACTTCCAGCATTACATTAACTAATTTGGGGCCTGAAGCATAGTCAGCTTCTGACACTGAAGTGTACTGGCTGTATCAGCATAATCTGGCTTCATCTTTTACATCTAATTTTATTCTCCTGAAAAGTCTATTATTATTACTATTGGAGCATGACAATATGCTTCTTAGGAGAGAGAAAAAAGCCCAGGGAAATTATTAATTCAAACCGTCAGCTATATCTAGCTCACTCATATTGTTATGAAAAACATTTCACTTGTAAAATAAAACTGGTGCATGTTTGCTTTTTGATAAAGTATCAGGACCAAGTGGGTATCTTTCTACTGGAGCAGTTTGTAGAAATTTTGCAAAATCCAAATTAGCATACATCTTCCTAAAATTGCAGTAAGTTATAAAACTATGGCTTTTCATCAAAAAAAGGAGAGTGTTGCATTTCTCAGATTAAGTGAAAATAAGTTCACGTTGCAAAAGTAGTAATGTCATTAAATAATTTTATTGGACAAGGCCTGCTAATGCCTTGTGTGCTGCTGATGCACATCATCTGCCAGTCAGCTTTCCACTTACACTTTAGCTGCTTTGCTAATTCTTATCAGTTTGTCTGCTTAAAATATGTTTTTTATAAAAGACTTTTTATTTCATATACCTTGATTCATCTTTACTCTCACTGCAGATTTCCTATTTAACTCCATTGAATTAACATTTTAATACTTGTTGAAGTTGAAGGCGACTGGCATGTCTTCTCTTGGAGTTGCATTTCCACTGATTTCTCTGGTGCAGTCCCTGATGACTTCCCACAATAATCAGACAGAGCTGTTTGCCATGCTTCACAGAAGTGGTTAGTTAATGAAGATTTGTTTGGGGACAGGCTGAAGCTAATGGCATGGCTCATTTCCTCAATAAAAACTGCTGTTTAGTAAACTGTATCTGATGACCTCATGACACTCATGTCAGTCACTGTTTTTCCTAGGACATTTATTCTGATTTTTACAGATAATAGCTCTCCAACCATTCTTTAATGCTGTTTTAGAGAAAACTAATGATGTGTCCATAATTAATCTAGTCTCATAGGTTTTTATCTTTCATCTTTTGCTGCCTATGGAAAATGTAGATATCTTTTAGTTTGTCAGCCAGCAACACCACTTCAGAAGTCAGACTACAGACTCTTCAAGCAGTATTCAGATGCCCATCATTTATATAGTTATATTTTATATCTGCTAAAAGCATTCTTGCATAATGTTACTGCTGTGCAACATTCCCCACTGTACAAATGCATATTAATCACCCATGGCTGTAACAGTCATTTCCTTTAAATTTTGCCTATATTTTAATTTTTTGGTTTCCCCCAGTCACACCCTTCTAGTTAGCTTGAAGAAGAACTCTCTTTCAATTCCCAGTCCAATGTGTTGTTGGACAAACAGGGCAGCTCCAGCAGACAAGTGTCATTCCTGTCTGAAGAAAGGCAAGGTTACAAGAGGGAAGTGAAGAGGAGATGACAGTGTTTCAGCTCTGGCAACTTGAGAGATTTTTCTAGCTCTCTACTAGGAAATCAAATTTCCTTTTTCTTTTTTTTTTCCTTTTTCTATTTTAATTAGTAGAATTATAGTGAGGCCATCTCAGCAGACAGTATATGGTGGCTTGTAGAAATACAGCAGCTAAGGTCACCCACCCAGTCATGAACAATGAAACCATCATGTTTGCAGCTTCTGAAATGGAATAAATGGGGATAACTAGCACAGACTGCATTTAAAGAAAGATCATTGCTAATCTGTAAGCATACAATACCAGTGTTTTTTTCCTAGTTCTTTTTAACTGCATATAATTATCCTTCAGACAAGCTGTCCTTTTTCACAGCTTCTTTCTTTTGTTTCCCTTTCCTCTGATTCTGTTCCATGTTGCTAGTTTGAATAATTATGTAACTGTTTCTGATTTTTGGAAAGGATAAGCACTGAGGTGGATTCCACTTGTGCAGCTGGGCTCACAGTCCCTCTGTCACCAAACTCAGCTGTTGGCCCATGGGCCAGCAGTGCCCACCTCTCACCATTTTGTTGTTGCTGTTTCACTGCACTCAGTAGCATCAAGACCAATCCCCCCCTTCTTGCTAAGCTGTATATCCTATTCCCTGTTGTGTTAATGAATCTTCTGTATCTTTTCTGAATTCTTATTTCATCTTACTAGCACCATTTCCACTTGCATAAGGCAGCAATGGGAAAGCTCCAAGCCATGTGTTCCTTGCAAAACCAGAATTTTGCAATCACAGAAGTCCTGTTGTGTTAGTAAAAACATGAGAATTTGAGTCACAACAATGTGAGGAGGCAGAGTTCAGGTCAGGCTGGCAATGAACCATCACAAAGATGTTGCCTTTCCAGAATAGCAATTGGGGTGAGGCTATCCTGCATTGCATGTGTGAAATTAATGATTTTACTTCTTAAAATGAAAATTTCTGTTAAACAAAAGTTAGCTGGCTATTGGAGAAGTGCTGGTAAGGCAATCCCAATACCCCTTTCCACTGTCTAACCTTTAGGGGAAAAAATTACCAGCTTTATAGAACTTGGTCAGCTGCATCTCCATTTTTCTTAACATGATCTTCATTTTACATGGACTAGATTGAAAAAGCAGATTATGCAAGAATGTTTCTTCTGGCCACTTGAGGGTTTTAGCAGCAGAATAATAACTAATTCCCCATCCTGCATATAATTATGGCAAATTCTGCTGAGAGGATCAATTTTCTCCAGTCTCCATTCTCCCTTTATCTAATCATATTCAGCAGGAAGCTTTGCCAGTAATCTGGCTGGCTCAGTTCCACTTCACGATAGTTCTTTTACAAAAATCTCTTCTTGAACAAGTTGTTACAAATACAGTACAATTACAGTATATTGTGTTCTTCCAACTTACAGATTTTAAAATGTAACATTTATGGTGAGAGTAAGGCATTCAGATGCATGACCCTGTGTGGCACAGGGTCAAGTTTTTTATTAACTGCATTTGCATGTGGTGATTTACCTCATTTGATGCTTTCAGGGAACCCTCCTCTTGCTAATAGGTCAGAATTGGTCATTGCTCCAGCAGAAGATACAAAACTCTTAACTAGGTTTGAAACAAATACAAGAATTAGGTTGATAATAACAGCAGTAGTTTGAATTAAGTGTAGTTCTGATATCCAAAAAGTTATGAGCAAATTCCTTTTTTCTTTCAATGTACCCTAACTGAAATGTGAAAAACTCTTACTGCACACTGAAGGCAAAACTATTTCCATAGCCAAAATGAATTTTGCCCTAAAATAAATATATCCTAGGTAATTCTCTTCATATACCAGAAGTAAGCCCATTAATCTCATGTCTTTTGAAGCTGAGCAGCTGAGGATACCTGTGAAATCACAACAAAATCGTGCAGGTGTGCTTCGCGCTAGTTCCTCCACGGCCTGAGTGCCTGACAGGCTGCCATGTGTGACCCTGCCGTGCTGGAGCTCACAGCAGCCAAGGCACAGCTCTGCATTTCACAGCTGCAGGACAGACAGTTCTGAGGAGTGCAGCTCAGCTGAGCGTGAACTGCAGCGCAGCCTGAACTGCGCCAGGGCGCCCTTTGTCTTCCACTTTTCTGGAAGTCATGCAACTGCCTTGATACCATCACTCCCCATCATGTGCGAAAATGAAAACTGTTCTCACAATGTTTAGAAAAACAGGAATAGTGGAATGTTTGGAAAGTCACAACGAGCCAGCACTGTTGAAAATGAAACAGTGGATGTTATTGCCTGCACCTCCTGCTTCCAAGGAGACTGACATCTGATCCTGGAAACAAGGAATGTGAAATGATGTTTTGGATTTGGAAGGTTATTAAAATACTTCAACAGGTGCTCTACCTGATATGTGCCTGTTCTAATGCAGAGCTTTGCAAATTTGGTATTAACAATGCTTATTTTCTTGAAAGCTGTTGTTCTGCCTCAGTTTTGTGAATTTTTAATTTGTCAGCTTTATTCAATCTTGAAAGATTTCTAGATGGATTTTCCTGTCTACATTCCTTATATCAACAACCTGCATTACTTCCACCCCTTATTTAGTGAACAAATTGGTCCCAGGCAGAAAGTTGCAGTATGAATCCACATTTCCCTGAAGGATACCTGCTTATGCTTTTGACAAAGGATGATCTCAAACTGAAAATGGATAAAATGAGAACTTTCTTGGAAGTAACTGCAAATGTGGGTCACAGCTTTCCAGCAGACCAGTGATGAAAATGAGATGTGGCTGCTTCCTCCTCTGACCCAATTGTTCTTCATTAGCATCAGCAATAAGCCCTACTAAGCAGTGCTGCAGCTCTCTGGCCTTTTAAATTCACACAGAGAAAGATCACTTTGGTGAGGCCTGAGAACAGCTGGTTTTACTTATGCATATATGATCATGTGGGAACAAAGGGAATCACTTAAAGCAAAGAGCTAATAATTTCTTCCAAAAATCCTCACTTAATGTATGGATGCCTGATTTCCTCAAAGTCCTGTTTGTAGCAAGCATTGCTTCCTAATAAAGAGACTAGAGCAGAATGTAAGCACTTGCTGTCGTTCATGGTCATCTTTAAAAGAGAAAGATAATGCATAACATGTTCAACAAAATATTTTTCTTCCCAAAACGAAAGCTTTCTCACTTGCTGAGGGGCAAAAACCCTCTCAAGTACCGGGCCATGGTGATGTACTTTGTTTTTTAAAAAAAAATTGGAAAACAGATGTTTAACTCCAGGGCTAAGTGTTTGCCTAAGCCAACTCTCTTGGGGAGCTGCAAGAGTAAATATCAGAAAGACAAAGTAGTCACCCCATAGGATACCTATAAACTGCTTGTTGACTCTTGAGATAGACAAGGAGACAGAATGGCATTTTTGTAAGCCTGGACTAAAAATTGGGATGGTGGTGACAGACGAGGCAAGAAGAGTTAAGTGGCAAGCCACAGCAGGGAGAGTGTTAAACTGTGTTCTCTAAGAGGACCCACCATGATCACAGGGAGACTCAGCTGGGACCAGCTGGGAGAGAACCTCAAGTCTGTTATGTTTTGAGGTAGATAATTTTTATCCTATTCTTTATAGTGAGTTTCCCAAAAAGACCCAGAAGAGCTTTTAAACTTGAAAAGATAAATTTTACTAGACTTTGACCTGAAGTAGTTGGCTTTTAAAATAAAATTCAAAGGAAATTCAAAGTGACTCAACAAGATGGAATAGAAATTAATAAGTCTGGAGAACATTTTGGTGAAGAAGCTGTGAGTGAAAATTGCCCAGGAAGGCAGACGAAAACTGCCCTGTGGAGCTGGATTGTTCCCTGCATTTGACACAAAGCTCCTGTGTGGTGTTAAACAAGAAATGTCCTGCAGGTATCAGAGTGACAGAATCACAGATTGGGCTGGAAGGGACCTTTAAAGATCAGCTAGTTCCAACCCCCTGCCATGGGCAGGAGCATTTCTGCCTGCTTTGAACTTGTTTCATAGGTCTCTGGCTGGAGATGCTTATTTGCTTGGTTAATTGCTGAGGTGGAACTGAAGTCACAGGGAACTCCTCTTTGCATGTAGGAGGTGATCACCTCCTGCACCCAATCTCTACTGAATTAGTAGCCATTTTGTGAAGAAATAGCCAATTGGGTTGAATTAAGACTTATAAGGGCTGTGGGGTTTTTTTACAGATTGAGTACAGGGCATACATTATGTGCAGATAGATGGCTATATTGATTATACAGAAAAATATATAATATAGACTTCATAACTAATCTTCTGTCCTCTGATTTCTCCCCAGCTTCAATTTAGTTTAAATTGTAGCTTATGCCTCTCTGTGTGTGGTTTTCTCTGGGATCTTCAGTGTTTGGATTTTGCAACAATACGTGTTAATAATGTGACTCTAAGTCATTTCCACCATCATATGGAGTTTGTTTATAGGCAGAAAATGCAAATGCAGCCATGCACTGTTGGGAATCCTACAGTACCTGAGTAGCTCTCAGAGAGATCCTGCAATTTTTCCAGTATCCACTGCTGGTACATGTAGAGCACTTTTTATTCTCGCTGTGCAGTATTTAATGGTCTACAGATTTAACCAATCATCCTAATAAAATCTCAAATATAAAAAAGCTACTCTTTAAAAGAAATGCAGAGACTGAAAAAGGCTGGAATAAAGTTGATCCCATAAGCTATTACGATTTTTGCAATGAGTTGCAAGCCTTATCACACAAAAATTCACTAGAGCACGGTGTAAACAAGGTTAAAAATCAAGTGTTTTGGGAAAGGTAGAAGTAGTGATACATAATGTTTAAAAGAAAGGCTTGAACTTTGCTGTTTCAAACATGTTTGCCATTTCAAAGAGCTTCCAGCTTTAGCTTTAATACTCTCCCAAAATGTTTCCTCTTTACATTTGGCTTTACCCCCAGAAATAATTTCCTTCTTGAAACTGAAAACAGCAGTGACAGCTCTTCTGCATGTTAAGACGTCACTGCTTAAAATCTGATATCGCATATCCCTGCAGGCTCAGAAACTGGAGCTTTATATTGCTGCAGAAGGTTGATCTCCAGCTGCCTAATTATTCTGTGCAGCTGCTTCTTTCAAATCCTGTAAGGGCCTGATGTATTAAAGTTGAAATTATCAATTTCTTCCATGAAAAGCTTTCATAAGTCTTATATTTATATNCGTTAGGATAGTCAATTAAACAGAAAGTCGAGCCACTAGCCACCTGTTAAATCCCTTCACTGCTGCTCCATCACCAAGAAAGCTTGCCCTGTGCTCAAGCTCTCCCAGGGTGTTTTAGAGAAGATGAAAAAGATGAGAAGGTCACGCCAAGGGACTTCTGGGAGCAGAAGGGGACAGGGAGGCTTGGAACCCTCACAGAGGGGCTGGGTCCTGTGGCAAGTCCCGCTAGAGCCAACCAGCTGCAACAACAGACTCAGTGCTACTGCATTTAATATCTGCTGAAGTTGTTGAATTTTGACAGATGTGACAACACTAATCATGTGTTTGGTGTTAAAAGCTTAGGATTTGACATAGTGATAGACCTGCATATCTTAACTGAAGGTTTTAATGCTACTTTGAAATGGAAAGGAAAACATCCTCATGGATGAGGAAAAGGCCAAGCTACCTAATACCTTCTTAGTCTCAGTCTTTGTAAGATCAGTTGTTCTCCAGGTATCCAGCCACTGAGCTGGATGACTGGAACAGGGAGCAGAACCCCCATAATCCAAGGGGAAACGGTCAGTGACCTCCTGCACCACTTAGACACACACAGGTCCATGGGGCTGGCTGAGATCACCCAAGGGTACTCAGGGAGCTGGTGGAAGTGCTCACCAAGCCACTTTGCATCTTTTATCAGCAGTCATGGCTGGTACACAAGCACTTGTGGTACCATGGTGTTCTACTTTTGATGTCCAGTTGGTTCACTTTAACATTCTTCCACATTTTAATCAGGACAGAAAGGTGTAGCACCATGCAGGTAAGCATGTCAGCAGGCAAAATCTAATAGTTTTAGAGACACTTTTAAAATTCTGTCATTTTGGTCCTATCCTCTTACATAATGTACAGGGGGAGCCTCAGCTCACAAAAAGCATTGACACATCCATAGGAAATAGTGTATGCAGTTCACACACATTGCTGCAGGTTACCCGTGCTACCAGATTCACTTCATTGCTTCTAAAGTTTGGTTTTTTTGAGAACAAAATTTAGGATGACCTTGAGTTTATTTTTGAAAGAATAACTACATGAGTGCCTGTTTCTGCAACCTAAACATAAAAATCACGTGGGAGTTTAAGCCTTCATATTGACTTAGAAGTACCTAGAACATGAGTTGAGTTGCAATTCCTGTGTTTCAGCCATAAATGGAAATGTAGGATTAATTTTGAGTGAAAGAAAACTTGCCAATGGCCACTAAATAACATTGTTTTGAATGATAAGCAGGTGCTTGCTGCTGTGAAGTTTTGCTGAGATTAGGAGTGAAAAAGTTAAAGGGACAGAGTTTCCAAGCATTTCACTCCCATGTTCGTCAGTGGAGTGAATCCTAAAAATCCACTGCAGAGAAGAGGTAAACAGCTGATGTCTATGATTCAAATAACAAAGTCAGACATTTTCCTGATATATGGACATACACTTTTATAGGGCAATATGGCTAAACTTTTATAAGCAACTGATAAATTGCTGTAACTTCTAAGGTTTGCCATCCATCTTGTTCTACTGACTGCTTGGACATATAATAAGCCAATTATGCTTGTCATGTGTTATCTTAAACTGATGACTTTTGCTTACATTAATTTTAATATTTTAAGGAGATTTTTTTCTTCTTCTGTGGTTAGTTCTACTATTATGCTGTTTGTGTCCTCTGTGAATTCTCCAGGTGAAAACAGTTAATTTTTTTTTAATACAGAGAGATAATTAAAAATGACCTTGTAATTTCCTTTTTCATGTATCACTAGCTGCTTTAGAATTCACTTAACTACAAAATTTTACTAGTTACATAATCCTGTTCCTTGTCAATGCAACCACTCTTCTGTACAGTGAAAATCTCAGACTCTACCCATACATGCATCAAAAGATACTTGCACTTATGATAGTATTAATTTTTAAAAATTGTTTCATAAGGATTTTCAGAATGATCCTCCTTAGTCGGAAATATGTGGGAAAAAAATTCATATGGTGATTTCTGAAATTTTGCTTCATTACCACTGAAGAAAAAAAAGATTAATTTCTCTTCCTCACCAGACTATTTCCTGATGTGTTCAGTGTTGTGCATTTATGGTTTCAGATACCAAATTTCTTTACTTTTATGCTACATCTTCATGGTTCTATTCCTACTTATAAAGCTAATTATGATAATACTCAACACTGACATTGTATTTTTCATCCTTGCAACAATTCACAAATGAGAAAAGTAAGGATTATTGGCCCTGTATCACTGATGAAAACAACTGAAATAAAAAGGGAATTGGAGCTTGAATTTTACTCTAGACCTCCTGATGCTAGTCCTGTGAGTGCTGATAACATTAAGCTTTCCATCTGAATGCTAAAGTTTTCTTCTTCTCATAGTAGTAGCATATATGCCGTGGTTTTAAATTTGCCTCTATTTTCATTTCTGTTCATTTAAATTCAATTAAGATTTTTAAATTTTTTTAATATATAGTTACCTCAATAAATGGTTTTTCAATCAACATTAAAAGTGATTTAGGAGTGAACTCATGGATTTTAAAAGTTCAGAAACTGAACAAAGGAACATATTTCAAAATTTAATAGTTATGCTTGTCTAATCAATACACTACTAAAAAAGATTGGGAAAGTGGTTACTTAATTAAA
>VYZP01062271.1:0-19771 GCA_013400635.1 Hypocryptadius cinnamomeus
TCTAGACTCTTTCCCTAGCTGAGCATCCTCTCTTCCTGTTGGGGAGAAAAAAGCTGTCTTCCTCCTTCCTCCAGAAGTTCTACCTGATCCTGTGGGCAGCAGTCAGAACAAGGAAACCTTTTCCTTTATGCTGTAGTCATATTCTTCAAGCAAAACACAAACTGCAACATGCAAACAGTAAGCTAAACAAATGGAAGTTACACCTTGTGTCACAAGTGTTTCCTGAAAGAAGCTGAGCAGATGAGTTTAGTGTAAGGCAGCTATTTAGAAGCAATGTTCTCAGTTTGAGGTATTATTCAAATAGTCTTGAAAATGTTTTTTAAAACAAACCATGATTCTTTAGGTTGCTTATAAAGTCTTAATTTCAAGATACCTGTATATTAGATGTTAATACTTAACTACAGTTTAGTGATTAAACTTTCACATCATTGCTAGGACTTTGGAAATGTTTCCTGTTTTAATGGGCTTGTCACTAATGTGATTTAAATTAGTACATTTAAAATTAAAAAATCAAGCTTTGATTTGTATGAACTTAGCTTTCAAATGAAGGTAATACTTTTTTTAAGAGTAATTTTGATGTCTTTCATTATGTCAGGAAAATTATGGAACTTCCTGGCTGGCTGTTCAAGAGTGACGGCCAGGATATACATTAATGTTCATATAGATTATTGATGAACATAGGTAGAATCTTTAGTTTTAGGGCTTTTGTGAGAGTGGAACTGATTAAAAACAGACTTTCCCTTAGGGTTGTTAGGCTCTTTTAGGCATAATGCAGTAAGTTATATGATAAACAACTCAATAAGACAGGAATTCCAGAGATGCATTTCTGTAATCTTCATTCTTTATTGTATATACAACGTCTTTGAAAAATCCTGTTTGTCTGCTGTGAGTAATCCCCAGTGAACATTTATGAGTTGAGATGATGGGACTCTGTATTGCAGTATCTAAACTCTTATGTGTATAATTTGGATGCTGTTATTGTCTCATATACTTTCAAGTTGAAAGTTTGAATTTCAAGTCTGAAATTTTTTGACTGGCTTAAGGCAATGGCTCTTCCATATCTTCCTGCCCCCACCCACAAGCCCTTCACAAACTTTTAATGACAATGTTCTTTTGTATCTCCTTGGGTTGTTTGAATGCTGTTTAGTCTTTTGATGTAGCTGGAGGCAGGAGGTGGAAGAGGTGTAGAGAAATGAGAACACCATGTTTTATTGAGCTGAATAGCATCATGGTCTGTAGAAATAGAAATTAGCTTAGTAATGTTTTTTATGAAATGGATACCAGAAACCAAAATCCATGCAAATCACTTGGGTTTGTGCTGTATTTGTAAAAAGTTTCTCATAGGGAGCTGTGTTCTCTGGCATGTATTGGAAATCCCTTAGCTTTTCTATATTAATTTACTTTTCTTTGCAAAATTACTGCAAAAGGAGATTGGTGTGCCTTTGTGCAGTTTGACCAATAATTTCCCATTCTCACTGTAGGAGTAAACAGCTGCTGTTCTTGTGCTTGCAGCCATGTGTGGCTGAAGTAACCTGTACTGCTAAGCTGGGCTGGGTTTAAAAAAAATCCCTTTTCTTTTTTCAGCTCGATCAGTTTCTCTGCACAGTTCACCACACAGCTGCGAAAACTTTCATCCTAGCTCAGTGCAGAGGAACAATGTTGAGTCCTTGAGACTATTTGTGCACTGCTGTGACTGGCACAGTGATGGCCTTCCTCTCCTCATTTTATTTGACTTGCCACAGGAACAATTGTTTTCCAAGTAGCTTCCTCAAAATACCTCATAGTTCTTACTCAAAAATGGATCTCTGTCCTCTGACTGTGTGATCTGGCTGTAGTCCCTAAACAGTGTAGGAAATAACATTTTTTTAGCTTGGTCTGCTTAGCTTTTAAAGAAATGTAGCTACGACACTGATTTTCACAACACTAAGTCACAACTTCATGAATCGAGCTAATTTAATATAGAGTTCATGCTGTCATACAGAAAAGTCTTATTAATTTAAGTGTTGTGCAGATAGATGAGGAATCCTAGAACCATAGTTATGGATATTTAAGTATGGATTATGTTGGAGCTCAGTGTTCATAATCCATGTGGTGTAAATTAGTGCTGCAAGATGCAGTTACTTCTGTTACACACCTGAAGTGCACCTAATGCTAAAATCAGTATTTAGACTACAGGGAGTATGTGTGTTTGTGTATGTGCTGTTTAGTGACATAATTGTTTGGCCAAACAACTAAATGTAGGATTTGTTCAGGGAATAAAAAACTGATGCTAATTAATTTCAGGTATATGTATGTTTTTTGGGTAGGTCTCTTCTTGTGGTTCGCCACTGTATTGCTTTCCTCAATATGATAAAACCTGGGGGAGGGAAGCTTAAATAGTCTTCTCTCCAGAACTTTTTGTTGTGTTTTTAGTAGACTTCATCTTTATTTTTATGAAAACCTACAAAACTTACTATTCGAGTGCTTTAAAAAGTAGTAGATTCCGAAAACTTGACAAAAGTTTGTTCAGATAACTCAGCTTAAAACAAACCTACCTTTTGGTATTTTTTTGGTTTGGGGTTTTTTTGGTGGTTTTTTGTTTTGTTTTGTTTTGTTTTTTTTAATAAAACCTCCCACTTTTGCTGTCCTGGCATGGATGATGGACGTCCTCTATCCAGCAAAGACTAAACTGCTTTTACTGACTTTTATAGTAGAAAAACTGTATTTAGCTGTGCTTAATCCTCTGCACTGGGGTCTGAAGAGGGCTGTATCTCTTACTAACAGTGACACTGACATTTCAGATGAAGATGTGAGCACAAATCATATGTAATAAATCAAATTGAGCCTCTTTTGGCAGTCTGCAGTCCAGTTTAGTGGCAGAGCACAGATCCCAGTTCTTTTCTGCCTAGCTGGGTGCCCTGTTATGGTGCTGTGATCCTGCCCAATGTCTTCCACCAGACTTGTAATGTAGTCCCATCCCTTCTGTTGCTCCTTGGAGGATGTGTCCCATGCTCCCTCTTTGTTTTCCCCTTCCTTTAATTCCATGAAAGATACCCTTGTGATGGGATCCCTGTCTCTTCTTGTTTTTTCGGTGGAGCCACTCCTGTCCAGTTTAGACAGACAGCTGTGTTGAAGCCAAGTCCACAGGAGGGTGGCATCTAAGGCTAAACATAAAAAGAAACTCTGGCTTCCTTGTAGAATGTCTTCATTTCTTGCGCTCTGCTGGAATGGGTGAAGTTTCTGAAGTTAATTGATGCAGCTGTTTGTAATTTTTATTGATAAAGTTCCTTTTAGGTGCTGCAGCGCTCAGGGGGATGCAGTGCATGTTAGACTGTACCTTTCCTGAGACTCAGAAGATAAATTAGGTGGGACAGTGTGTGGCACAGCTGGTGCCAGTTCTCATACCCTGTGGCTCACACGTGAACCTGCCATACAGTACATTTTACCCCAGTGTTTGGGGTTTTTTTCTTTCTCCTGTTTGTAGCAAAACCAAGTTAACAACTGCATTCCAGTAGACTTACCAGCGATACAGGGAATTATGAGGGCATGATATTCAAACTCTTAGGAACTACTAGTGAGTGTGGTATGATACAAAGAATCTCTAGGGACTTACAGAACAGTCTGTATACTTAAAAAACTCAGCTGTTTACATCAGTCAGTACTTAGTTGAATGCTGTAACTGCAATCTGGTAAGCATTTTAGAAGCTTTTTAAAGTTATGATGAAAAAGTTATTTATTTTAGCCTTTCAGTGAACACTATAAACAGCAAATGTTTTGTAACATCAATGTGGCATCTGTACCTATGACGGGACTTTAAGCTGTTCATCTTACTTTGGAAGGAAATAGTTTTCAGAGCTGAGTAAGAGCTTTTATTGAAAGCATTTCTTGAATGTTCTGAGAAACTCTTCAGATACATGTTAAAGAGGAAAAGACTCATTACATTTATCTCCAAAGAAGTCATGATGGCTTTTGCAGTTTTAGGGTTTTAAGATCCATTCTGTCTAAAGCATGTTGAAGTGCTCAGAAAATGGGGAGATTTATATGTATTTAGAATGATGGTGGCATTTTCCCACTATGCAAGGGGCTCTTACTGCATAAAGCTGCCACGTGCTAAATGTTCCTTCCCCACTTGTCTTTACTGTTTTTAGCAGTAACAAATTGGACCTTTTTTGCCCTTGTTTTCTTGAATAAGTAAAATTCCTAGTATGATGCCAAGTAACTTTTGAATCTGGTTGTTAGATAAGAGATTGGGTTTAGAGGGTCTATTTTGTTTTAACATACCTTAGGATAAGTTTGGGATGGTTAATTCTGCTTCTTTAGAAGAAACATGTAAAAAAACTATAAAAAGGAAAAGGTCTTCAGGCAGAAATTTGCTAATGGTTCTTTTCCATTTTGCTTCTAGGCTATTTCTTATGAGAGTAATGGACATACCATATCTCAATTTGGAAGGACCAGACTGTAAGTAGCTTCTCTCATTGTAAAAGTAGTACCGTTCTGAGACACTTCCTGGAGAAGGAAGTGTAAAGATTTATTATGTATATCTAAAGCAAGGATATCAGCATATCTATCAGCTGTGTTTAGGTTATTAGCTACTTATGAAATTATTTAAATGTGTCTGCTCCCTTGTTTCCCTTTAACAAAATAGTGAACCCAGAAATTCTTCAACTTTGACCAGAGAATATGCATTATAAAGGGGGCTGATGAGAACAAATTAAGTTAATGTTACTAAATGAGAGAGTTTGAAATTAACAGCTTTATTGCTATTTTGGGTTACTATTCTTACTATATCACATAAAAAGTGGGATCTTAACACTGTCCTCTCACCCCAGCAGTAGATACAGAACTAGTGAATAGCAGATGGTTCTGAAAATCTTGTGGCCACTTTGTTTCTCAATTGCCGTTCAGTAGTACCTCTCCTTAACTTCAGCCTAAACATCAGGATTCTTTTGCCACATGGGATTATGAAAAGGGAGAAGTACTACTTAAAACATTTTTGTCTTTCTGGTTATTTCAGTTTACAGACCTGGAGCTGTAATTAGTTGATAATATATTTAAATTAAAATCGATTCTACTAATGTAAATGTCTTTATTGTTATGGGATGTTTCATTATGAGGGGCAAAACTTTGGATGAGGGTTCCCACTGATGCCTTGACTTAGGAAAATGTGAAGCCCTGGAGGTCCTTGATTAGATAAAAGCTTAATTTTATATTGAGGAGTCAGGTACACAATGTCTTGAAAATTATACCCCTTTGGAAGCAGTACTGATGTGGACACATTTTCCACTCCTTGCATTGGAAAGCACAGACCGGAGTGTGACTCTATTAGATGCCAGTGTAATAGTAACAGAATGCAGTTCTAGAGATGGAAGTAACTGTTGGAGAGGAAAATACGTGCTGTAAGGGCATAAATTTAATTTTAAATTCAGTTAGGTGGTCAGATCACTGAGCTCTGGCTCTGCTGGAATGGTAATCTAATTACATTGCATCTTCCTTCCCCAACTGTTTGATACTGAGTGGAAGAATGGGTAAATACTTTGGGTCATTGAGAGAGTGCCAAAGCTACTAATTTGTAAAGATGCTACTTCCATTTGCTGGCCAACTTACAGGATTGTTTTGATACTTTGCCAAGAACGGTTGCCAAAAAAGAGTCTGCCTCTGAAAGTCTGTCTCTTTTATCTGAAAGCCACTTCTGTAGAACAGACTGAGGCAGATAGTCTAGGAGAACCTGAGCCAAGGAGGCTTTCTAAGCCTCAAAACAGAAAGCATTGCAGGAGTGGCAAGTTGGGCTGGCTGTTTTAGCCACTTCAGTTGCTATTCTGAGATGTAAACACCACTGTAGGTTGAGGTAGTAGTCTGGCGGTTGTTTGTGGGGGACTGTTTTGCAGAGAGGCAAAGCCACCTAAAGAGTACAGACAGGTTTCTGTGGGAGGTGCACTTGGAGTCTGTATTTTTAAAAAATAGGTGAGGCACAGCTGACTAGGTGACTGTTGTAATTTGTATGTTTCTGTTTGTCAGCTGGTGTGAAATAGCAAGTTTGTGCAATTTTTCCTGAAATAATGGATTTCAGTAACATGTGCTATGTCAAATAGTATTGAATATGTGAATGTGACTGTCATCATCTTTTGTTAAAATGTGTGTTAAAAACTCATTTAAAAGAATGAAGTTGCTGCACAAAATTACTGAAAAAAAAAGAAAATGAAAAGAATCGAATGCTTTTCACCCGAGTAGGGAGAATTTAGAGATTTTAAGAGCAGACTCACTGTGAATTTAAGAATAAACAGATACAGGAAGGTTAGGAATAGTTTCTTTTCTCTAATCCATGTAAAAGGGCTGTAATATCTGAAACTGGAGTTGTTCATGCTATGATTTTCTGCTACTGGATTACAAATAATTTAACAATGAGTTACTCTCTGTTCAGTAAGCTGAACGGCAATGAATTGATCTTGTGTTGCTTGTGGGGTTTTGCTGTTTCACTTGTATAATGCAAAAATATTGAATTTTAGTCCTTAAAAAATATTGTGTCCTTTTTGTTTAAGTAGCAGATTTAGGGAACAGGATTTCACCTGTGCTCATGAAGGGATTGCTTTCCTTAACTACTTGTGTCTCTGTCCAGCCTGACTTCACTCTCAGTGCTCATGTACACCTGTAATTTATCATTAGGGAGTTTCTGGTCAACTCAGATTAATCCACTTGTTTAGGTGAAACAGATTAAAACACTTAGCAATAACAAGTGGGTGATAGTCTGATTTTGGACACCTGCTCTATGAATGAGATACACCTTGGAAAGCTCTCCTGTTTTAATGCTGAAAGCTAAGGAGATCAGAAACTAGAAAAGTTTGTATTACAAAGGAATTCAGGAGGAGAAGTCACTAATCATTCATTAAAATGAAAAACAGTCCCTATGTCTCTATAGCAAAAGAAGAGAGAAGATTTTCCTGAGAGTGTTACCAGGTGGTCAGATTAAAATCTGATCACATCGAGCTGTGTGTAGTTAACCCTTAGTTATCCTGAACAAACTGGAGCACTGCGTTGCAAAGTGGAGCACTCAACTTCAATGGTTCAGCCCCTGTCATCAAATGTAAACTGACACATAAGATTTAGCCATGTGTCATACATAACAAAATAGATCTCTGCAGATACCTGTGGAAAGGCTTAATGAATGATCTGCAAATAGTTTCGTAGGAAGTTTCATGAAATATTTCAGTATCTTTGTCCCTGAAAATGCAGTGTTCCAATTGTTTCTTTTTAAAACATGATAGGAATTCACAGGTTATAAAAGCTCACATCCCTGGTGAAAGGAACTTTGGGTAGGAGAAATGTGTAAAAATAAGATACATAGTAATAATTTCTGCTGTATTCTTACCTCTTCCAGAACCTTGATTTGGATTCTCTCTCAAATTCACAAGCCTTAAAATGATGTTCAATAATACACTGAAGACTTCTTCTGCACTTGATGTTGGCCTTGATGAGCTTTTTTTCTTGGTGTAATTTTCAGTAATAATAGAAAGTGTGTCTATTCTAGCTTGTATCTAATACTGTATTAAAACTGAGTTGAACATTGTTTCACAGGAAGTTTTTTATTAACAGAAAAATGGCAAAAATTGAACCATTGCTAAGAATTTTTTAAAGGTGGAGCATGAAGGGGTTGTTGTTTCGTTGGGATTTTTTTTCTCCTTTTTCTTCTGTCCTTGAACTTGGTTTGGTGCAAGGGATGAGAAGGACTACATTTGTGGACATTTCCCACTGCAGGAAATGCTGTTTCGATTTCTTAAGCAGATGAGCTAGTAGGATTTAGTATATCTTTCATGCCTAAGTGCAGGCACATTTTCACTGTACCTGATGCAGTTTCATAATTCTTTGCCTGTTTTCTTATTTAAAAAGGAAAAGGAAAGAAGAAAGCTACATGACCACATTAGATGACAGTTTTAGGATATTCTAAAGATACTAGAAATGACTCTTATTTTAACAAAAGCATTTTTGTTTTGTAGTGCAGCCCAAACGAGATCATGTTCTTCATGTTACTTTTCCCAAAGAGTGGAAGACTAGTGACCTATACCAGCTTTTCAGTGCCTTTGGTGAGTGATATAGTCTGTCTTTTTTTTGTTTTATTATTTGGTTTTGTTTTATTATTATTAACAAGTTAAACTTTGGGTTTGTTTTGTTATTTTTAGTCTGTGGGTGCAGACTTATTCCTAGTGTAAGCAATGATGAGTCTCTTTTTGTAATTTTTAAATTTGGTGTCCTGTGAACTTTGTAATGATGTGTTGAAAATTACTGTTCTTATTAACTGTTCTTTAGAAATCTTTATTTGGTGCTTGTTGAATATTGTGGATCTTTTATCCTTTTATTTACAGCCTCTCCTGATAGGAAGTAAGAGTTTATATACGTGGAAAAAGGGAATGGAGATTAGTGTGGGGCAGATCGAGGCTTTAGGAACCAGGTTCATCCTGCAGCTGGTGTAAAGCCAAACTCCAGCATATGTGAGTCTAGGCAAGCAAGCAAGCTCGAAAATAATGAGTTCGATTTCCACATTGTGAACACCATCCAAATGAGAAGAAACAGCAAAAAGGGTAGTTAACAACTGAGGACCAGTAGTCCTGTTGTTGCTCTACTAAGTAGAAGTACAAAATGTAGGTACCAAGACAGCTGAACTAATTGATGGTGGCCTCCTGCTCCTTATCTCTTGTGGCTTGGTACTCTGAGCATTCGATCTTCACTGCAGCAGGGGTCATTGTAGTGGCTAGGGTTTAATAGCCCCGAGTGGGAGATGTAGGACGCGAGAATGTAGCAATGGCAGGATTCTCGCTGCTGTTCCGGGTAAGGAGCGCGGTCCGGGCTCGGCCCCCGGCGGTTCCTGCCCCTCAGCCCCGCCGCGTTCCGTGCGTGGGGACGGGCACCGCCGCCAGGGGGCGCGCTCACACACCGCCAAAGCCTCGCTTCGGGACTCGCCAATTCACGCACTTCTCCAGATTTTACAGCTGAATGTTTTCATATTTCCACTTACAAACTCCAGGTTCGATAATTAATCTATATTTTTTTAAAGTCTTTTTGCCACGGTATCTCAAAACAAACTGCAGATTCTAGAAAACAGAAGTACCCGTGGTTTTTTAGTTGTAGGTGGATAGGGGCACAGTGGTACAGCGTGAGGTTGAGTGATTTGCCAAAAGCTAAAAAAAAAAAAAAGGCAGTAACAGACGTGAATTACCCTAAAGTATTTCGTCAGTTAAAGCAAAGTGTCTTGAAATCAAGCAGTATTAGTGAAATTTTACAGAAAAATTATTTTAGAATGAATTCAAGCAGAGTTATAATCTTCCATGGAGCTTCTAACAAAATATGATGAAACAGCTGAAAGGGCTGCAGTGTCACACTTGGAACTGGTTTACATTTGCTACTCTAGAAGGGGTGTTCATGATTCTGAAATCCTTCAGGACTGCCTGCATACCAAGTGGACACCTGTTCATGCAAGATGTTTTTATAGTCTCAAGGGTGAATGTAGTTTCACTGTACAAGTACTTGCAGCACTATGCAGTCTCTTAGAAGACTTTAGATTCTTAAATTTGCATTGTTTATTTGGTCATGCTGATGTGAAATATGAAGTCATTAAAATAGGATTTGCTAGAATACAACTTTAGTGTATAGCCTTAAGTTCTACTTAAATTAATGTCTTTGGGCTTTTGATTAAAACTCATACTATAGAAGTATTATAAAAACTACTGCTTAATTACCAGTAGAAGTCATGTAGGAAATGTACAAGAATAGAGTATAAAAAGGAAAATGTTTCAATTATGTAATCCATCAGTATGACTTTATTCTGTGGATTTAATCTTGTTTGCATGTTTGAGCTAATATATGGAGAATTTTCAAATTTCTTTATGGAAAAAATACATTTTACTTGCACCTTCATGTCATAGTCCAACAGTGCCACCACCCAGTGGCATTCTTCAAAGTATTGAAGACTTGATGTATTCTAGAAGTGCAGAGAGAGAAATTTCCTGGTTTATTTCTCTAGAGCTGGTGTTCCATTACATTGATGTCCATGGCTTATCTGCACTGGCCTTGCAATGAGCTGGCACAGGGCTCTGGTGATTGCTAAATACTGTACTGCAGCTGCATTTGCTTTCCAGCTCTTTATTTGCATTTCACCATACTTTTGAAGTGCACAATATTTACTGAGTGCTTAGCAGTATTGCTGAATGATTTAATTTATTAATCTTATCTCTAAATTCTTACTTCTTAATAATGATGAAATGTGGCAGTTTGAAGAGAGCATTTCTTAAGCATGGCGAGTTGCATAAGAGCATTTGTTGCGGTTTGCTTCAGATTGGAACTCATTGTCTGCTATTTAATGTTTGACTTTCTTTAAATTCTGTATTTAAATGTATAAATCTGAGTATAAAAGCAAGATATGTTGGCAGGTGTTGAAACCCTTTATTAGCTAAAAATACAAAGTCAGAAGTCATATGGAATGCATCGGCCTTTCTGCAATAATAAATAAGGATCTGATACTGAAATTATGTGCCACCAATAGGTTGGATTTTTATGAATTTATTTTTATTTGGCATTTAGTGAAAATATGAACACTGAAGTCCATTTGAACTGAAATTCCTTTATGAGATTTTTTTTGTCTATCAGTGATCTTCTTTCTTATTTTATATTGAGGGCACAATTGCAAGGTATTCAGGAGAATTTTTCTTTTTATCTTTCAGTCTACTCAGGAAGATTGTGTCCCTTTCCTATATATACAGTTTATTAATTTCAATCTGGACAGCATTTCTGTGTTCCAGAGTTACAACAGAATATGGTCTCAGATGTCTGAAATGATTGTTTAGAAAATTGTGTAATTAGTAATACAAATTTGGAAAACTTCATGCATAAATAATTTTAGAGCAAAGACTTATCAGTGCATGTAGAGCAGTATGACTTTGTACAGTGATTTCTGTCCTTTAAAGGAAACTTCATGTCGGGGTCCTACTGAATTGCACTACATTTCTGAGCTGCAATCACGAGTCAGCCCCGGCCTTTCTTGTGTTGTGAAATGTTAGTGTCCTGCCAAAACGATGTTCTCCCTACAGCAAAGAGCCTTACCCCTGGGCAGCAAAGTTCTGTGTTCTTCAAAGGCAGAATTATTAGAAATTGAATTTATGTGCCCTAAAAAATGTTTAAAGAAATTCTAACTTCATAGTGTAGGCTCATCTTAATAGCAGCCTTAGCCCTTCAGTACAGGGAGATGTCAGAAACCATACTGAATTAATTATGGTTTTGGCAATGATCAAAATGATTATAACTTAAACTCCTAAATAGCTGGCTACTCAAATGTATAGCATGCAAAGGAAATCTGTCTAGGCTTTTATTTTTTTATAATTAGAAAATCTGTTTATAATCTGGCTGGATTTCAGAAGAAATTTCTATAACCTTTTAACCTGTAGACTAAATTAGATTTCAATAGATTAAACAACTGAGAATAAATGTATTTTGAGCCCTTTTGCATTGTTGTTTTTAACCTTGTAATGTCTGAAGGTTAAATGGTGGTGTAACTTTATATATAACTTGATTTTCTAGTCTGCATGAAAAAAATTGCACCAATTTTCAATATCTGAATTGTACTAACAGTAAAGCACTTAGATAAGGATAGGAGATGTAAGTACAGGAGATGTAAATGGATTTCAGACTATAATAAGACCTTGTGTCTGGAATGGGAATCCTTTCCTCTGCTTTTGCTTGATTATGAGCTCTTTTAGTGCTAATGTGACATTTTAAGCCATTCACATAGAAAATGCATTAACTGCTTGATGAATAGAGGGACTTATTTCCAGTCACTGTTCCATTGTAACAGCTTCCAAATGAGGTCCATGATTTTGTGCATTTGTCCTCATGTTGACTCAAATTAAGTTTTTAGTTCATATCCAGGAAATTATGTATAGGGGGATTCAAACAAATCAGAGCTTGAAAATTTAGTGTCCCAACAGTGGAGTTCTCCATTGGTGTGATCAATCCTCTACCTACCCCTTTTGACTGGAATTTGTCATCACTCAAAGAGCTGTTGTTTATTTGAGTAAAGGGCTGAAATTCCCAGAAAATCACTTCAGTTTATTTCGTAGACTCACGTAGAAGCCATGAAGGGAGGATGGGAGGGTCTGGGGTTTACAGGATGCTCATGCTGCCCTGACTTTCTGAACAGTTCCAGGCCCTTTTGCAACTGGGTATGGACTACACACCTGTACAGTGGACAAAAGCCTTCTCAAGTGCAGTTATTCTTAGTTGGCTTTTTTATGTCATGGCATGTCAGATAAAAATCTGTGAGTCTAAAATAAATAGTCATAAAATTTCTTTTGCTTTTCTAGGTAACATTCAGGTTTCGTGGATTGATGATACATCAGCATTTGTCTCATTGAGCCAGCCAGAGCAAGTACAAATAGGTGAGTGTTGCTGGATTTATTTCAGCATTAAGACTTTAACTGGCTCCTGCAAAATGCTCTGAGCCAGCAGGGTCTGTGATTCTAATGGCAAGACCACTGACTTGCTTGGCGGAACTGGGCTTCCATAGCAGCAGCAGCACATGTGTGGCAGCAAAGACAAGCCCAAGCTGAACTTGCTTGAGAGTTTTGTCTTTCATTCCATGGTCCTCCAAGTACCTAAACCTGTAGGTAGAATAGTGCTGATTTCTTCACTTGGTGCAGTATTTATTGAGGCTATTTACTGTTAATTTTGCACAGAGTATAACTGTCAAAGGCTGTTGTGGTCTTCACCTCCAAGTACCCTTTGGACTGATGCACATTTCACTTGGTTTACATTTTCAAGGAACAAATGCAGTGAGAAGCCTTTTGGTGCATTGTACAACACATGCAAAATAAGAGTGTCCAAAGAGCCTGAACCGCTAATGTGCCTACAGTCTGTGTATGAACAATGTGCAGTCTCTCCAGACCTAAGTTTTTAAATTTTTATTTGAGCATTTGAAAATATTGCTGTTAGTAATGTGGGAAAACAGTCTTCTTGGTGTATTGGGTATTAGGCTGGATTTCTTTGTCGTTTGGGGATTTTATGTTCTTTTGGGGGTAGTTTTGGGGTGGGGTTTTTTAAAGGTTTTTGATTGTAGTTGAATCCACAAACTCTTAGTGGTTTCTCTAGTTCTTTTGGGCATTTATTTGAGTTCTGACCCATAACTTTATTTCAAGGAACAATGGCTGGAAGTAGGCCATTATAGATGATCATCTGGGATATGTTCTGGTAGTGTCACCCCCGTTTACTGAAACGCTTGCATCAAATGCTGTGGGGCCAGTGAGAGCAGCAGTATATGTAGCACTTCTAATTAACTGGCTAAAATTTTATTGCACTTAAGAGCTATTCAGACAAAATTCCCACAGTTAAAAAAAGAAATAAAACAGATTAGAAAACCCCACTGAGTTTACCGTCATCTATCCTTACTAAGCTCAACTAAAGAAGCTTTCAGGGTCTGGATGTACAATCAGTGCATCTCTGTAATTCCTTATGAACATCCTGGGAGTGTTTATCATACTTCCTCATACATTCATAGCTCTGCAGAGGATTTTGAGGGCTCACCAGCAGCCTCCATATAGCAATTGCTCCATAGCAGCAAGAGCCATTGTTTCTGCATCCATATATAGATATAAGAATGAAATAACTTCTAATGAGAAGTTCCAGATAAAGAATTATGTCAATTAAAGCCTTCCTAGATGCTGACACTGTAAATTCCTCACTGCTGTCACCTCAGGTACTTACCCATTGTCTAGATGCTTGGCATATCCACTATCACCACTACTTTTTATTGTTGTTGTTGTTGTTATGTTTGGTTTTGGTTTTTTTGTTCTGCTTTTGTTATAGCAGCTACATATTTTGGAAAGAACTGAATGTCTGCAGAATATTGAAACTGAATCTTTCTGGCACTGCTCTGTGTCTTTTTTTGTGCTTTGACAAGCAGGGAGGCTTGTTCTGTGGCCTACGTGCTGGGAAATGTTATTTGTTTGAAAGCTCAGGTGATTATAGTCTTTCATAGATTTTTATGAAATCAGGTTAGTATAAATTCATATACTGAAAGCAATGAGCCTACCAAGCTGATCAGTTAAAGCAACCTCAATTACCAAAAATTGTGTGATTTTTACTGTAAAATTACTTAAAATTCTTGGTATTTTGTTAGTTTGGGTACTGGGGTTTTTTCTGTAATAAATGCATTTTAAAATAAATTCTGTTATTCTATTCTCTCATCTTCAATTCTTTAATGAATTGTTTTGGTAATAGAAGTCACTGTTTGTACTTATGATTTAGTGAGATATGCTTAAAGTGAGGAACCTAGGAGAAGCTATAATGTGGCCTATTTTTAAACCTGTTTCTATAAATGGCTGCATCTTCTGGGCTTTGTAAAAAGCCTTGGAGGACTGTGAAACAATATGAATACAAGGCAAGATGTTGCTACAGGTGTACTTCTGTGCTCACCTCTTGAAGAGGTTCGGACTTTGAGCTGGTATTAAAATGTACAGTTAAGAAAACAAGTGCAACAAGAACATCTATGGGGCATAAATGGATCAAGGGCATGAAAAGTGTATGGGAGTTTCCCCTAAAGTGTTCAGATTTCCATTACAGAGGAGTCTTAAGTACTGTAAAAACATCCAGACTCGCTTTGCATCTTTTTAATAAGGAAATTGTGTGTGAAAAAGCAATGAAAATAGGACTGGTTTTGTAATTATCTGCATGGAGTGTTAACTGATTTGGGTCTATCAGATTTTGGAACCCCGTTCACAACTAGGAGATGTCTTTATTTTTCTGTTGTAGCAGTGATTCAAATACTGAATATTTGGCTGAACTAAGGTAAAGTTAGAGACTTGAAGAGCAGATCATTTAAAGACTGATCTGCCATCCTCCCTTGATGTGCATGTTCAACATAAGCAGTCAATAGATCTGTCTGGTTTCTTAACAATTTTTCTCCAATGACTTTTAATTTTGTTCAGCTTCATAGGTGTTACAAGAGAACTTGAAATATGATTTGTCTGTATGATTAGATTTGTGTAACTGTATCTAAGGGTAGTATTGAAATGGTGATAGTTGTCTTTCATATTTCAAATAATTAGTTATCATACTTAACCTTTACAAATGACAGACCTCTCAAAATGTGGCACTTTGCGTAAGCTATTGCTGCTGTGCTGTGCTGTTTTTCTTGTTCCTAGCTCTCCTGGCTTCATTATTTTAAATGGGCTAAAAACTTGTTCATCAGCATCCTGGGAATATGTTGGATTTCTCACTGATTCAAAAATCCATGTTGAATATGTAGAGAATATAATATATCTCTTCATCCCCCAGTGCTCTTTAAAACAATGTGCCTGAGTTAAGTAATATAATGGATGGTAACCATTAAAACCTAGTCCAAAACTGATTGGTAAAACATTGGCCCATAAGATATTCTGTTTATAAACTATACATTTGATTAGCTGAATTTAGCTAATAATCAGCTCTTCAAATTTCACATGGTAATCAGTACTGTTTATGTTGCTAGGGAGAGTGTGCATTCCAGTGTTTTAATTGTTAAAGTGTTACCCTGAAGGACCTATGAATCTTTGCATAAAATAAAAAGACTTGTTTTCTCTTCCACTTTATTTCCTCTGAAAAACTAAGTAGGGAAAAGGGCAGTATTTTTATAGGCAATTTTGGAGTTGCTTCTAACTTTCCAGCTGAATGTGGCAAGCTTTAAAACACACAAACAAGAAACCTTGGGAAACAAGAGTCAAATGCCTTAAACTTCTCATTTTGTTGCTTATGATAATGTCCAAGAATCTTCACTTTATTTGGCTATTCGTGCGACTCACACATTGGCAATCTCTCAGATTTATTGTGAGTAAAAAAGGCTTTTTCTTGTATAAAATCATATTTATACACTCTACAGCTTGAAGTGGAAGCTGCAGCAGGACAGATGCTAGGGAATAGTTGCACAGTCACCCTGCCGTGCCTGTCTGTGCAAGCTGGACCTGGCCCTTGCCAGGGGGAGGCTCTTGACTTCTGGTGGGCTCTGTGTCACTCTTGCTGTTGGGCTGCCACAGTGTCATTTTAAAGCCAGTAGCAGGTTTATGAAAGTGGTGGTTATATGGCTCTGATTTGTCTTAACTTTTTGGAATATACTGTGCTGCAAACTGATTTCCAGGCTACAAGCACCTGAAAACTATAATGGTTACTATAACAAACATAGTCTATGTTCTGTTGGGATTTGCTGATCAAAGTAGGTAATCAATAAGAATTTGTTAAATGGTTGATATTCCTTTAGTTAGACATCTGGGAGATAAAACTTTCTGTTGCCAAGTTACACTGCAAGTGGCATCAGCATTTCTGTCAAACATGAAGCACATATTTGTTAAGTGTGTGGCAAAAGTGTGCACTGTTAGAGCTGATGAACACGAGAAACTTCAGAACTAACTTTTGGCATACAACTTCTGACTCTTAAGATTGTTGTCTTGCTAAATAAGTTTGCCTTTGGATGCTGTTCAGCTTTGTGTATTTATAAAGCTGACTTTTCATTTGGATAGGTTGGTATGGAATAAGTACTGTTTCAATGATCCTGTGACTTACAAGGGTCTAGACTTCATCCACATAGTCTGGAAATGGTGGGGAAAATGGGAGAGACTTCAGCTTGTCTTAACTATCAAGTAAACCTAGTATTTTATTTTAATGAATAAATTGGTATGATCCGAAGTATTTGTGTTTCATCCACCAGCCCCTCAACTGTTCTGTGCAGTTAACTTATGAGTCCTCAGTTAATGCTTTGGATCAATGTTAAGCCCCTGTTTTTCATTATTTCCTTGAATGTTGTCATCCAGCTTTGACTGTTCAGGTTGGTGGTCTAAAAAGAAGGGATAACTTAATCTGTAAGGGAGTTAAAGTGCTTTATAACAATCTACATACATGTGCACAGCATGAAATGTGTGCTGTCCTCTCTGTTCTTTGTTAAGGAAAATATTTTAAGCTTTGCATAAGGATCCTTTCTCTTTCTTTGGCATGCTTTGTACTTAGCACTTTATCTTCCTTCTGTAAAACCATTTTCTTTCAGATCACCTATCCATTTTCCCTGCTCTCCAACATGGAGGTTCAAAGACTCATTTTGGTTTGCTCTCTGACTTGCCATCCTCTTTTGCAAGGTGAAGATCTGCTTTGTCCCTGCATTGATACTGCCCCTTGCTCTGCATTCAGATACCAAGAGGGAGGACAATCTTTGTACAATGCTCTTTTATTTAGAATCTATATAGGCACCTTCTATCTTAAGCTGATACAGGAGAGGAAAACAAAGGGATGGGCAGCACCATGTACAAATTGGTGTTATCAGTTTGGGTACAGCCTGCAGATAGTTGCTGTTATCAAATATACTTAGGAGACTCTGGTCCAGCTAATTAGTCGTGTGTTAACATATTAATGCCTTGCAGCAGAAATTGTCATGGTATGCTTGAAAGACTGAAAACTGTATATAGGTTAACAAAAGGGGCCATTAATGTTACATTGACGATTTCACTACCATTTAACAAAATATTGTTGAATTCTGCTTACACCTTGATAATGTCTATGGTTACGTGATCATGTACATGTTTCTTTAGGATTTATGGTTTCTCTGGGAATATATTTGTACATTTGCTGTGGAGGAACTCAGCCCTGAATGTTCTGTAGGGGACAATTTAATTCCATTTAGGTTAATTTAAAAGATGCCCTCTAATTTGGGATGTTGAGTCTTCTGCTTTCTGTTGATAAAATAGGCACACAGCACTGCTGCTTCCACTCCTGAGTTTTACTTTGAAAACTGGACTATGCATGTGCACTTTTGTCATGGCAAACTTCTGGATTGTTACATGTGGCATGAGTAGCCCTAGTAGTCAGTAAATAAGGCTGTGGAACCATATGGTGAGTATTGAGAGTAAAGCAAAATATCACCTTAGCTACTCACTAATTGCACACTGTTGCTCTGGCTGAGGCAGTGGTCACATGTTTTAAGTAGAACATGATCGGATAAGGTTAATGCAGCGATACAGAGGTCACTTAAAGGCTTCACAAGTGAAATTTTACTGAAGTATTTCATAAGCTTATGTGTTCAGTATTGCAGCCTTAATCTGTATAGCTCTGTGTGTCTATTGTATTTATATATAGTGGCTTTCTTTTACCTACACAGTTCACCAACATATTTGTCTTTTTATTAAGAGGCTTAATATTGTCAGTAGCCATCTGTCAGGATGTTGCTCTGCATAAAGGACTTGACAAAAGGGTATCTTTGTACACATTCCTCTTGGACCATTCAGTGACAGTCAGCCTGTTTGATGTCTTCCCTAATAACAAGGGAAGGTGCCATCCTCTAGAAATGTTTTTCCTAAAATAATTTGCAAATACTGTTATTCTGCTATGAGACAGAAACTTTAGGGCTGCAATCAATGTGAAATGCAGCCACATGGTGTTGGTTACTAGGTCAGGTTTCTCACAGAAAGATTTGTCTCATCTCTTAAAATTTAAATAAATAAATAGCTCCCCTGAGTTCTCTTTAGTTTTTTAGAATTCACAGAGCATTCTAGCAGTGCATTTCTTCTGTTGGGAGTGCAGAACAACGTAACTGTATTTGTATTGTTTGGCAGTATGGACAGCATGCATCAAAAAAGCATCAGAGGAAATGTATTAAACTCCTGCAAGGAGCTGCTCTTCAATTCAGGACCATGCAAGATTATTTTATCTGTGTGGCTCCTTAGACTTCTCCATATAGCTTCATTTCAGTTTTTCAATGATGAAGCAAAATATTCAGCATGTAACATTTTATATTAAATCTATATTCTATATACGTATATACATATATTTGTGTGTGTGTGTGTGCCATATTAATGGATTGCTGTAAAATACATGCCTTATTTCAAGAAAGTAGAATTGACTTTGTACAAAAATACCGACTCTTGCATAGATTTATTTTAGAATTATATTTAGGCCTCCAATTATTTGTTTTTCTTCCTTAAGAAAGGGCTAAGTTTGTCAGGGAATTAAATGCAGACCCATAACTTTGGCTCATATCTTGTAGCAAAACAAATAATGTTATTGTGTTTTAACAAATGAGTATGTATCAGATGATCCGTGGTAACTTTGTGCTTGATTTTAGCGAGTAAAAACATGCTTGAGTTTAACTAAACAAATTTTACCCCAAGGAATGTTGGCTGGCATGCAGTAAACTCCAGTGAGCCTTATTAATTCATTCATGATGCCTGCCCCATAACTTCATGGGCAATAAATATTGTCCTAATTCTTACAAACAGATCCTGTAATTTGCAGTTCAAAACAAATATAAGCGGGGTGAGAGGAGGTATGTCTGACACTTGTTGGTTAGTGCAACTATCTCGTGGGGCTGTTAATCATAACTACTATATGTACTTGGGGTTAAAATTAAATAGTCAACACTCTTGCCTGGTCTTATGTGCATTGCAACAGCAGCATTTATATGCCATAGCAGGTATTATAGATATCTCATTTCACTGATACAGAATGGATGATCCATCCTGAAAGAGGAGAAAAAAACACATCAACCCATCTTCCTCACCTTTTCTGAAATTTGGTGTTGGAGCTTGCCATCTCTAGTGCTTGCACCAGAGGTAGCACAGAATACCTGTATTTAAAACAGCTCAGCTAGAATCCCAGAGTGGGATATGTGTCTGAAATGGCTCTAAAAAATTGGAAGTACATAACAAAATCGGGATTTTTGTCTCCACTACAATTGCAGTATTTTAAAATGTGCAGAAAAACAATCTGAGGTTGGGGGGGGGGGGGGGGGGGGTTTGTTTTGTTT
>VYZP01062271.1:25626-40161 GCA_013400635.1 Hypocryptadius cinnamomeus
ATGTGCAGGTCAAGAACTTGTTTCTTTTTATTTGCAATAACTTCACAGGACTCTTATGTTGGAAAAAATGAAATTCAGACATAAGACCATTCAAGAAGGGATCTTCTTCCTACAGTGAGTGCAAGTTCCCTTCTGAGAGCCAAGTGCTGAAGAAATCCTGGGATCATAATTTATGGTTCCTGAGTTTTTTCATCATAATGTATTTTTCAGAATGGCTTTCCCCAAAATAAAATTCTTACCAGCTTTTCTAAACTGTATTTTAAAAAAATAGTAGTTTTTCATTTCCTAATGCTCCTTCTTCCCTAGACATTTTTTCTTGACAACCCTAGTTTTTCCCTGTTCTGCAATCTTGAAGTGTGTACATAGGATTAACAGTTCTATCCAGCTTTTTATTGGTGGTGCTTGTGGTATGACTCAAAATGATGATTTGTAAGAAATCATGCAAGAAGGCCTTCTGTGTGTGAATGTTTGGAGGAAAAACCAGCTATTCATCAAAGTAAATGGTGTTTGTGCTCCTAAAGTGGATGTAAGAGCATGAGATGTAATCATATGTTTCATCTTTGTTTATTGCCTTTGGACATCCCAGACAGACTCTGTTTTAAGTTGCAAAATGTTCAGCTGAAAAAATTCCATTTCAATGCCAAAAGTATACTGCAAAATTTAACAGTTCTTCCTTTAGCTGAAGCCTTATTGAAACACTTTAATTCACAGCTATTGATTAAAAAGAAAAAAAAAACCTTGTAAAGTTTTGTTTTATAACTTAGTATTAATATTTATGTAACTCACACAACAGAACATGGCTTAGATGCATACAGCCATGTTGTGTAGTTCTAATTAAAAAATAAAAGTTCATAAATCTAAAACTACCTTTTTTAAAATTGGTTGTTCTAATAGCATTATATTAGACATTTAAGTAGCTGGTGTTTACATATCTAGAAGTTCATAATGGGAACTGGTTTTTAATTAGCCCCTTTGCTACCTCATTCTGTTTTATACTCATGCTAATTTGATTTTAATATTGTCATTTGTCTTCTAAGGAAATTTAACAATAGCATTTCAGTGGAACAAAAGCCTACACAAGGTTATTTCAGTGTGTGCTGAATGGAGTGGAGCTCTGAGTTCATCTTTATACTGTGTTAGTCAGACTTCATTCAAATGCTGCTAATGAAATGAGTGTGCAATTTTTTGTGCTCTTTATTTTACTGGCCCCATGAATAATAGGACTCTGCACTTGAAAGCCAGATTTAAAGTTTATATATGGAGCATGATGGTTTTCTCTACCTTTGTATATAAGTGTTTTTAAAACTGCCTGTAGTTCCTGGAGAGAGGTGAAGTTAGCATGTTGACTCCTTCAATTTCAATGTGTGGTTTTAAGGCTTCAGTTTTGCATGATTTGGTGTCTGTTGACAGTGCTTTAAAGAGCTTGCATAACTATGAGAATAACATGTAAAACTGTGCAGGGATAGAGAACTGATTTAATTACATTTCAGATGAGTGATCTCATCAGAATAGCAGCTAAGTCTGAGACATCAGTAGTACAGAAAATGCATACCTTGATCTGCATAAGATTGCATTAGATAGCAAATGTAAGGAATTTTGTAGTTAAGCCAGATCTTTCAGATAATGTAATTTCATGGTATACCAGTTACAACAGTTTATTCTTCTACCTTCATGAGCGTTTAATAGATGTACAACAGTGTGTACCTATGTAATAGTTACTCTTGACTTTTTCACAATCATCTTTCTTCTGTGTTCCAGTTTTACAGGTAGCAGTACAGTGGGAAAGAGAAGCATGAGTCCTATTGAGGAGGAAACTGTTTCTGATGATATGGAAGAGGGAGAAGGCCAAGATCCAGAAAATGATCAGACAGACTCCTGTGCAGAGTCCCTTCCAGATGGTAAGAAGAGAGCCAAAAAGTTGAAAAAGATCAAGACAGAACAAGTTCCAGCAGGTAAGTGCTAGAACCATGTTAATGCACATGGTTTTCTGTTCTGTTTGGAAATGTTCGAGGCCTGAACAGAACTGAAATTCTTTTCTTGAAAGTTGTTGCTTCTAGCAGTAACTTACTGAATTACATTCCAATTTCTTCTTGAAACTGAAGACTGCATCTTATAAAAATTGTAAAAAAACTCAACAAACAAACCCAAAACAACATTAAAAAGCAAAGAACTCAGCCCAAACCAAAAAACTCACAACCAACCAAAACCCAATCTGACACCAACCAAAGAAATCAGAATGTAGTTGATTTATTACTTTTGCTTATTTTCTTCCTTAAAATAAAGCTTTTTTGAATATTTTTTTAGGTATTCTTTTTTTTTTTTTTTTTTAATGTGACTTTGTAGTTAAGGTTACTCAGTGTGTTTTGCATATTGTAAGCAAAATTGAAGGCACTCTGTTTTGATGTATGCTTTAATACATTCAGTGTTCTGTGTGATGTTTGTAACCATAACCTTTATTGAGCTTTATTTGGCTGAAGACTTTTCACCTAAGGTTGGTGTGAAGGTGGGTGTTTTCAGATTTTAATACCTATATATATTTTTTTAGCCAAAATACTTTGAACTGAACATCTGATGATGTTTCACCTTGTAATTTTTGCTGTTTTGTGAGTTACTGCAGCTTGTGCAAAAAAAGTAAATAACTATCCTTAGATCACATGAATTTAAACATGAAAATATTTTAATTTTATTGTTCTATTTCTTGTTGATTCTATTTCAATATTTGTTAGTAATTTCTTGCAGAAATTGGACTATATTAAAAATTAAATCATATCTTAATTTGGTCCATTTGACCATACCATATTAGTCATGTGGAGCACTGCCTGCATTGAAGTATATTCAAATATTCATAATTAAAAGCTTTGTTTCAATAACTGCAGTAGCAGCTTTTATCCAGAAAGTAGTATTGTATACCAGACATCTTTTCTCCTTACATGATAGAGTAAAATCTTTCTTAGCTGATTCAAAAGCTGTGCTTGGAAATTGTTTTCTTCTATTCGTTCGGTAGGGCAGTGGGGGCCTGTAAGCATATGCAAAATGACAAGAGTGTGTATAATTCCAGGTATAAAATTCAGGCTCTGTACTTGGCATTATGGGAATATGTGTTATCAGTATTAATGATTCATCTTTATTCTCCGGTTAATTTGGGATGGAATTATTCTTCCCTGTCTTAACAGCCTAAATAGAAATAATGACAAGTACACTTGAGAAAATAGTATTTAACTTTATCATCCCAGTAATTGCAAAACCAAAATTACCTAATTACTAGGGTTAAAAATACATTATTTACCATTTATGTAAGAAATCTGAAATTAACCTTTATTTTTTCCCTTTTTTTTTTGTAAGTACCTATTCATAAAGAGTCTCTTGATTCCTCTTTGTAAATATTGACTTGCTAGTAACGTATCTAGAGCCTCCATCTATAGGACAATATGTCTTAATATCCTCTGAAAGAACAACAACAACAAAAAAATCTTGATGTAATTTTTATTCCCATGATTCTGTCTTCTAGGAAGCCTCACAGCTAGTTCCACTGGAATTTTTGAGGTCCCTGAAACGTGGTAGGAAATGACTGCCTTAAAAAGTGGAATTGATTGAAAGCAGTTGAGAGAATACACCTCTTGGAAGCCATACTTTATTTAAATAAAGTGGTGTTAACAAAGCAGTATGTGTCCTGAAAAATCAGTTTAATTATTTTAAACTGTTTCTTGAACAATCACTGTCAATTTTACTCGTGTGTACATCACCTAGTATATGACTTGTCGTTGATCCTGTGAAATCCTTGCTGTTGTAACTGATGTTAGGTTTAAGAAGCAAGACTCAATGTCCTTTGGTCACCTCCTTTGGCATGCTGGCTATGAACTGTACAAGAACTGGCACTCCGTGATTTTGTGCTAGGCTGTTTCCTTTGCTTGGGGAGTTACCACAGCTCTCCTAATATTTAACTGTTTTTTCAGGCAGCTTCAGTATGCTGTCAGCATTCTGGAAACAGGTAGAGCTGCAGTTTTACTTATTGCTTTCTACCTGGTACTTTATCCGGGAACATTTTTTGAATTTCTGTTCTCTACCCCCACCCCCAGTGCAGGTGGTATTCATCTAAATACCAGCCTTACACATACCTACCCTTTCAAAAAACTGTAACTTAAAAAGTTTCTCAAACATTAATTTCCTGGTGGGAGGTAGTTTTTCTTTGTTTTCACATCTGTTGTTCCCACTTTTAAATCCTGATTCTGTAAAAAATGTTTTTTGGTAAATGTGATAAACCTGCTAACTGCACCAGCCCTTTATTTGTTTAAAAAAAGATCTGCATTGGTAGATTTCAGAAAATGTTTGATATTTAAATTTTTGTATCATGGAAATAAAACCAAAATATGTATTTCCATAACATGAAAATTAAAGACATTTTCTTAGGAACTGGTTTGTTTTTATTTATTAGCGTCTGAAATAGTTTGAGATCTTTTTTTTGTTGTTTTCCTTCTTCCTAATATAACAACTTTTTGTCATCCTGTGAGTAGCGGACCCTTTTGTTCCATGGACTATTTTCAAGACATTTGTGAAATGTAACCAAGAAAAGCAAGCCTATTGTCATAAGATTTAAATTGCTATGTGTTTCCCTTGGAGGGGTGAAAACAAAAGAATTTTACGAATCAGCAAATTCAGAACCATTTCTGTGGAAGAGTGGAATATTAAGAAGGCTTCATTATATTATATTTACACTAGAGTGGGAACCACTGTCTATTAAATGTGGGATAACCTGTTTGAAGGTATGTCAAAATTCATGGGTTTTTAAATGATTGTCAACTTGCATTGCAAAGGGAAAAAATAATTTCAAGATGTTAAATGTGAAATGTTGCATTTCTAGCCTTAGAATACTCCCAGAAGTACTATAATTAAATTGTTTAATAGCAACTCTATCATCACATTCTCACATTAAAATGTGGGAAAGAAGACTTGCTATTAGTGATGCAAGGGAAAATTAGTAACTGAACTCTTCTCTCCAGAATCCAGAGACTTTTCTTCCCCAAGACTCATGACCTTGGAACTAAATACTTAAATCACTTTCATCTTGAATATCCAAACCAGTTGTAAATTTAGTTCTCAGAATATGTGCAACACCTAATACAGTCAAATGGAGTCTTCATCTCTTGTTGAGGTGGTTCAGGTAAATCACATGGTGTTCTGTCCAAATGTTGGAGTTGTTAACTGTGTATCTTAAAGAACTGGCTTAGCATGATTTGGGACAGAGCTTGAGTCATGATGACAAAAGGGTACAGAAGCATTTAAGGGGATTGTCAGAAGTACAGGTTAAGGGACAAGGAATTACCTGCTCAAGAGACACAAAGGGCCACAGTGTCAAAGAGAATCCACCTGAAGTCTGTACCCTGAGGCTGTTAGGATCTTTACTCTTGAACAGCAATGCTTACATACCTCTAGGGAAAATATAAGTGTTAATTACATTACCATCCAATCTCTTAAAACTTGTTTCTTCAGAATAGGCTACATACATACTTGTCTACACTACAAAGGTTAACAGCTATACCCACTATTTCTATGCACCTCCTCTCAGGTGTCATTTTGAGGAGCTGGATGTTATTGATCTCTATCAGTAATTAATACCGCTTAAAAAAACAGGGTTCTTGCATGCCCTAGTCTTTATGTTTGTTTGATTTTACCAGTTGACACCTGTAAGCTACTAAACTGTGCTGGATGGAGCTGTAATATGTCTGACACTAAATGTGGGTGGGTGCATGTCCGAGGTCAGGGCCGGCGGTGCCCTAAGCAGGGACTGACGCCACTCATCCTGCACCAGACCCTGCTATTGTGAGGGGTTTGGTCTGCTTCCCTGTGCCTTAAATCATTAATTCTAGAAGGGAAAGAATGTAGCTTAAATTAGATCCACATTTATTTCATAATGTATGTTTAAAATATGTGCATAGAATTTGTTTTGGGAAAGCAAAGCTGTCATCACTAGTTGTGATGGCTCTGGGGCTTCCTGGTCGCTGGGGGTTTGTGCTGTTACTGACTCCAGAGGTCAGTGAATCACAGAATATCCCGAGGACCGTCGAGTCCAGCTCCTGGCCCTGCACCGGACAGCCCCGAGCTCCGCCGTGTGCCTGAGAGCGTTGTACCGGCGCCTCTCGCCCTCGGGGGCTCCGCTCCCCTCAGGCCGGGGCGGGCGCTGGTGGCGCGGCCGGCGCCCCTCCCCTCCCCGCCGGCCGTGGGAGGCTGGGGGCTGCAGCCGCCCTGAGTTGTGCTTGTGCCTTGCGACTGTCTGAAGGAGCCGGCATGACCTTGCCCTCGGTAGTGCCGACGTGGAACATTTTCCTCAGCAGCCGTGCAGCGGTTGTGCTGCGGCGGTGGGTTCCCCGCGTTCCTGCTTGCGGCAGGGTGAGGAGCGGCCGGTCCTCTCCGCTGGCTCTGAGGGGACGGAGCTGGGGGGACGCTGAGGAGGTGTAGGAAGCAACAAGCAACAATGTGTAGAAGTGCTGGAAGTAGGCGTTGAAGGGATTGAGGAATTGCCTTGAGAAAATGAGGTAATTTTGTAAGTGTTTTAAAAAAAAGGACACTTGGAAGTGTAGGCCTGAACATGAGAGTATCTGACGAAATGGTGTGGAGAAACATGAGGGAGGTGAGGCTCAGCAGCAAGTGAGGTGGGTGAGCTGAAATCCTGCCACTGCACAGCAACAAGAATTGGCTTATTTGGCCGGAACTTAGACTCGACAGTGATAATTTATCTGTGGTGATGGAGTACTTCATTGTTCACCTCAGAAAGCACACTAAAACTTATTTGGAATAATAATTTTCAAATTCATCTCAAGTATTTATGGGTGGGAAGTGTTAATGAGTCAAAATGCCCAGGACTGCAGCACAGGATGTAGGAAGTAGCTGGTATACAAGAAATAGAGATAATTGTCGTGTAGACTACGGGAAGAGTGTGAGTGTCCCTAAAGCATGGATTTGAGTGGGGACAGGTAAGAGACTGAATGAGTCTTATATGAAATTAAGATTGCTGTGAATGCAATGGCCTGTTTGTGGTCTCAGATTTGAGCTTATGGTTTGGAGCAAAAAGTTAAAAGCTTCAGATTATTTAGATGGAGACCTAAATTTTATGATGGATCCAGTGAAAAAATCAAGAGAGAGACAGAAAGCTAAAACTTCTGGTGATTGTGGGAAAAAGTAAATGTTGTAATTCTTTCTTTCTTTAAACTTTTGAGTTCTGTCATGGTGCCCAGAAAATGTCTGCTACCCTGGATGTGTTCAGTGTCTTTAAATCATAGTAAATGTAATGCAGACAAAAATGTCCTGTGCAATTCAGAGTCAGAGCATAAAGACTCCGACAATCAAAAGTTCTTGGCTTCCGATGTGTTTAGACTACTGCCAGCTGAGCAGATGTGTACATTGAAGAAGATTCCTCAAGTTACTCCACAGTACATTCAGTAAACGAATAAACATTTGCTTGTTTGCATTGTACTGTTACAGCTTTAAACTTACACTAAACTAACACTACATGTGTGCTTTACAGATATACTGCTACATGTTCATTGGATGAGGAGCAATAGATGGTGGGTTAGAATGAGTTTTATAGGGTCAATGTATTCATATTTAGGATGTTCTTTTTGCTGCAATAGGTATGCAGGAAGCTAATTTTAAAAGCTTTTTTTTTTTCCATCAGAGTAATTATTGGCAGCTCTGTGCTTCCATGAGTGCTATAGCAGATCACAGGTCGCTCCCAGCTCAAGGCAAACTCGTATGGAACACATCTATTCAGAAATGCAGTATAAAAACCATTCAGCCAAACTGGGAAAAGTTAGGTTTCCCTGCACGTATATTAATTTCTGAAAAGAGCTGATAGCTGTATTTGTACATGAGCAGCTGACATTCTGCAAGTTTTGCAAACAATGTTGTGGTTCATTACCAGAGTGACCCTGTGTGATGGGGCAGGTAGTGATGTGCAGCTGAACGTGAACGTCTGGAGGTTGTTGCTCTGCTGAGCCACTTGAACCCTAATCTGTGGCCTGTTTTCAACTCATCAAATGACTCAAAATACAATTGTAATAAAGCTGATTGCTTAAAAATAACCTTTTGAAGTTACCAATTCATTTTATCAGCCTCAGAAAGCTTTGCACTGTTACTGAGGTAAGAATGGCTATTTTATTTGATTCTAAATATGTATTATAACTTTGAATATCTCTTTCAGATGGGGTTTTAAAGAGAATGTTTAAAGATGACTGAACATGTTTAGTTAATGTATATACTCAGGGATGGGTTTTTTTAATTTGTTGGGTTTTTTTTATTAGATGTTAGGTGACTTAATTGTAGGATGCTTCTTACTTCAAAAATAAGTCTGCTCCAAGCATATGTGTGTATCTACAATTTAAATTTTTTGCATTAGGGGAAGTTGCTTGCCTCATTTGCAATAAATAACTGATACATGTTTGCTAACATTACCACAGCAATTTAAAATTGACCATTCTGTTTAGAAAAAGTCTCTGCTTCAGCCTTTCCTTCCAATTCTTTCATATGCTCGATTTAATTTCAGTTATCCAATTTTTGATGTGCTGTTGAGAAGCTGCCAGTTACCATCAGAAACTTGCTACAATGGTGTAGAACTGCTGAAAGTGGAAATAATAGTTCAGTTGTTTGCTCCTGTGCTGAGCATGTTGTCTCCAATGAATAATGCAGTGTTGCAAAGAGATGATTTGCCAGAGAATTTCCCCTCGGTATTACTGGACTCCCTCACCCATAGACTGATAACCCTTTCTGCTGGGTTGTGCCATACTCCCCTGGGGTTTTACAGTAATTGCAACTATAACAGATTAAAGGGTGGTAGTACTAAATGATGAGTCTGTGAAGTTAATGGGAACTGGCAAATTTTAGGAGGTAAATGAGGTGTTGCTTGACATGTTTAATGTTCCATTCTCATAGAACAGATCACTGTATTTTTAGTACTTCAGTCAGGTTCTTTAATTGAAGTAAATTCTTCTGTCTTGTAGAGGGTGCAGCTCTAAGGTGTTCTAAAGTGTTTATAACATCTTAATTTCTAATGGATATTTGCAATTATGCGCAGAAGAATTTTTGAGACTCGCACCTTTGGTTTTAAGTCATGTCCAAGAACAGGAGTTTAAAATCAAATTGTTCATTTAATTAATGTCTAATATGAAATTTAGGATGAGGTTGTGTCTAAAGTAAAATGGAGATTTAGTGGCAGAATCAGTTGTTTAGTACCTTTTGATATTTTATGCCTTCTTTTTGTTTTTTGAAAAAAGAACTAGAAGAATTAGACTAAATATAAACTAAATATAAAAACATTTTAGACTGATGGTTTTAGCAAATACCTCTTTTCCTTACAACCATTCTGAAAGATATTTTGAAACTCTTATGATGACAATATGAGTACTAGTTCATACTAAAATCTAAATTAATGTTTATCCTGAAAAAAAATATAGCAGCAGCTATACAAACTCTTACAAAACTGTTGGATTTCTAAGAAGACTAAAGAATAGAATGATGCTCAATTTAATAGATTTTCATAGTAGTTGCACTCAAATATTAGCAGGTGGAGCTGTATTTTGCCTTGGAAGTAATCCGTAAAAGATATGCATCTGAAATTGCTACTCCAACATATAAAATAGGTCTAATAAGCAACAGTAAAAAGTAGCATTTTCTGAGGAAAGTGCACTATTTTTCATGGCAAAAAAAGGCATCAGTGTTCTGAGAGGATTCCCAGTATAGTCTGACAATTTTCGAAGACTTGTTGCGTGTACAAACTCATATTTGAAGGGACCTTGTCTGGGATTTTGTGTATATGATGTCTAATCTTAGGGTATGTGTGTTATGAGCAAGAGCTAGAAGCTTTTGTGCATGTGTCCCAGGATGTTAATAAGCACAGACTTTCTTATTCTGGCTTGCCAAAACAAGCACTCAGGCCCATGTATTTTGGTGAAACAGATTTTCTGTCAGTAGATGCTTTTCAATCTAGTGTAGATGTTTTCTCAGTTCATAAAAGGAATTTGGAAAGTTCTGTGTTCTGCTTCTACAGGAATTCAGACAAGACAAGAATCGTGATAAGTTCTGAATTCCAGTTTCTGAAATAAAAGTACTTCCCTGCCTTCCATCCCAAGCATATCTCAACAGTTTAAGGTAATGCACAACAAATTTAAAGGTGGCTATCACATTCTTATCTATTTCTCTATACAAAATGCTTGCTTATGTTAAATAAACCAAACACTTTCTTATTTCTTGAATACATTTCTGAAAAGCAGGCACACAAATAAACATAGCATTTAAAAATGCAGTAAAAAAAAACTTGGAAAAATGTTGAAAGTTTGCATTACGTAGAGTTTTGCTTGTGTGTATTTTATCTTTTGGGAGTAAATTATAATAAAAATTCTGCTGTGAATTGAACATGGAGTACCATTTCAAATGTAGTCACACAGTTTAAGGTAGATTTGTGAACTGTAATCAGTATTTATTGCTCCATTACTCATTTTGACAAATAGGTTTCACATTGTTTCTCTCTGCAAGAACTGAAATTATCACCGTGTTTAAAATTGCAGTCTCTTTACCTCTCACTGGCTGTTGTATGACTCAGGCAACCTGTGTAATCTCAGTGTGTTCATGGGTAGCGCACTACATTTCCACCTGCAGAATATTTATGAGGAGCGGAAGATGAATAATCCGGCATGATGACTGTTTAACATACTGCAAGGATTGTGTCCAGCCGTGCTGCCACCAGTGCAAAGGGATTCCTGTGAGCAGGAAGGCTGGGGGCACTGACAAACAGCTCACTGAACAGCCTGAGAATTGTACATTGTCAAGCACAATAAAAGCTACAGAAAACTGCAAGTGTTTTGCTTGGAAGCTGAAGAGCTTCCAAACCCCCCCAAAAAATCCCACAATAGCTGAAAGAAAATGAACAGAGGTTATCGATAAACATGAGAAGTTAATTAGTTGTTGAACTCTTGTCTGTGTCTTCACATCTAAGGTTTCTTAAACAGAACTGAAAAGTATTGTGCAGGTAAGATTTCATGCAGGAATGCCCTCTGACCAATGTGACACTGGAGTGAAAAAAGGCAAAATTGTTTTCCTGTCTTGTTGAATAGCTTGCAACTCTATCAACACTGCCTGGAAGTGTTGAGCACACAGCTGGACCACAGGATATAGATGTTTCACACTGAGGAAGATTTCACGTGTCTTGTCCTTGTCAGGGACAATTAATTCATAGTCACTGACATTACTGTTTAACATGCAATAATAGTGTATGTAACAAGCTCTAAGGTTACTACTACTTGTTTGCACAGCTTTTCTATTAAATGCCAATACTATGGAATTTATATCACAAACCTTTACAAGAACCTACTTTGTTTTATGTTAGCAAACAATACACAAATTTTTAGTCAAATAGACACAGGAAAATTAACAAAATGGTTTGTATTGTCCAAATTCCTTTACTTGATTATTTTTACATCCTTAAGAAGAACCCTGGCACCTCATTTAATAATTTAATTTTAGTTTGTAAAGATGAGAAAGTAAACCTACTAGGAATGTTTGATAAGAAAATCTATCTGTATGTTTCTTTGAGTCAGTTGGAAGATGCTGTATAAACTTTAAGTTTTTCAGCTTTCTGCTTAGTTTTTCAGTTTATAGATAATTACTGAGACTGTGAGCAGATTTTGCTGAGAAAGACATCACTGTAAGAAGACATGTTTGTCTGAGCAGTCTTTGAAGATAATATTCAATTTCTATTCCATCCTGGTCTTGGGAAGTCTTGGTTGTATTGCAAGGCACATTCTAAAAATAAGATTCAAAAATGTGTTGTCTAGCTCTAGATGGGAGTATGTAATGAGTGNTCTAGCTCTAGATGGGAGTATGTAATGAGTGCAGATGTGTATATGATATGCACAGGAAGAATAAGGCCAAGCATTGGCATCTCAGTACTGTGGGAAACAGAACGGACTAAGTGATCTTTCTGGCCCATAAATCTGACTGAAGTTATATTTGCTAACAGTCCAACTGTAGAAACTTCTGGGAAAAAACAGCATGAAGCTGACACTTGTCTAGTGTTCTGAGTAATGTAAGTGCCAGCTAACTCATTTTCAGGAAACTTGGGGGTTTGTCCTTTTTTCTTGATGCTGAAATGTATTTGCATCTCACACAGATGTGAGATTTAGAGTTCAGTCTGGCAAAAAGGTCAGATGATTTTTGAGTTTCCTCTAAGAGAAGTGAGTTTCTTGTCAAGTTTAATGTAGTCTAACCTAGAAAAACAAAAAAGTAAAAATTTTTACTGTAGTGAGATGTAAGTACAAGTACTTGTAGTAGATCAGAAAAGTTTGCAGGACTTGTCACTTTTATGTGTTTTCCATTGGTGCTCTTGCTTTGTGTATTCTGAACCTACCAGACATCAGTGTTTACTCTATAGATTAGGAGAGCCCTACTAAGATCTATCCATGTTCAAACTAAAAAAAACCCCATCACACTGAATTTTCCAAGCTTTTAGTGTAAACAGCACAGAGTTATTATTGTAGATAAAAAACTGAGAATGCTGCCATGCTCCAGACTTTTTTTCTGTGGAATAGAAATAAATGTGAATGATCCTGAGAGAAAATCTGAACTGTGACGGTGATCCCTCTGGTTGGGAGGATCTATTTTAACATGCTCTGGCTAGGTTTTAGGTAACTGAAATTACTACTGGAAATTGGAATGGAAAAAATGGATAATATAAATAAGTTAAAGCATCCATAATGATAGCTACACAGTATCTGCTTAATAATAAAACCAAGGCAGAGACTTAACAGCCTTCATAGAATTCAGAATATCCAAACAGAAGAACAAATGGAGGATTGACATAGTTGAGTTGAAAATCATGAGTGCTTTACTTATGTTTCATTAGAAGAAGGTAATAGCTTAGTGATTAAATAATATTATGCCACATTCAAAAGCACAGTCTCCCACTCCCCCTTCATTTCCTGAAGTTTGAGCCCTGTTTAAATCACTGCAGAGCTGCTTGGCACTTAGTCATACTCAGACATGCCAGTTCATGTGTTTCTGTGATCCAGCTCACTCTCACGTGGCTGCAACTGTCTCGCACCTTTCATGCTCTTTTTTTCCTTTTAGCACTGGGTTGAGTGGGAGCTACAAATACAGGGCTTGGAGTTTGAGCAGCTGCATGAGTTCCCTTGTACAACACCCAGTTCTTATGCCATACGTGCTACTGAATATTATATTCTACAGAATCCTGAACTTGGAAGCTAAAAAGATTCAGAAATCATTTGTCTGAAACGAAAGCAATTCTTCATAGAGTGATTTGTCTCTATTCCACCCTGGGATGTTTATCACAAGTTTGACATTGAAATTCATGGTTGATGGGAATCTGCAAACATTTTGATCTTTGTTTTTATATGTACTTACTTGAGATTTTATAACAAATATGAATAATGAATTTTTCTTCTCTTTAAGTTTATTAGTATTTCCACTGCTCTGTTGAGGATTATACAGCAGCATACAACTTAACCAGAACAGTTCACAAATGTATTTTCAAACTTAGTGCAGAATAAGATACAATTTAAGGGAGCTCTTACAGTCACAGTGTTTCTTATTCTTGTGACATAATCTTATTCTCAAAAGACAGAAATCCTTCGTTTTTGGAACTGTATGTAAGTGGCTATGGCTGGGATACTCAACACTGAGTCAGCCTGCAGAGATTTAAAGTGTTTTGTAAATGTGATTTTAATACTGTATTCAGCTAAAGTTTTTAGTTGAGGATGGTTCTTCAGGGAACCTGTGAAGATTTACAGCATTGTAAGGGGAAACAATACAGTATTTCCTGTCTTTGCTAGCTCTACATAGAGTGATTGCTCTGTCAATTTTACTGGCACTTCCTTCAGTTTACTGTAAAATCATATCACAATGAATTTCACATATTTTCGACAAAATCAAACCAGAAAAATTAATATTTCAATATATCCCAGGGCTAGAACAGCTCTAACACTTAATCTGATGGTCATTGTAGAGCTGTTTTAATGCTACAAACTTACTAGCGGATGTTCTACTTAACTTATGTTTCATTAGTGTAATATAAGTGTGTTCTATTGTCTGGTTTTGTTCTGTTATTCTTCCCTTTAATAGCCACCTAAAAGGAACAGCCACTGAATTGCTAAAAATGAGGGTGAATGACACATTGTAAGGAAAGAGGCTCTATGCCAAATTCCACACATTTACACTGCCAACATTTATCCACAATGTTGGCAAAGTGGAGAAACACTTCTGAGCTGCTCTGTTATTTATGAGACAGATAATTTTTTTCCCTGGTAGGATGGCGCTGGATAATCTGATTTTTGTCACCATCAGCTTAGCCACCAGTTTTTAGGGTGCCATCGGGCAGCACACTTTAACCCTTCTGTGTCTCTGGTTTCTCCATCTGTAAAATGGAAGTGATAGTTACATATCTGATGTTTCTCTGAGATTGAATTCAGTTAAGCTCCATAAGTATATTTTATTTTCATGTGAGGCATTATTGCATATTAAAAGAATCATTGCTTA
>VYZP01062272.1:0-10704 GCA_013400635.1 Hypocryptadius cinnamomeus
AGTTTACATCAGCATCCGTACTTGAGACACCAGAAATGGTTTTCATAAACTGAGTTAGAAACTACTTGTGTAAGAGGATATTTTTAGCATAGATGATAGAAACTATTACTTCCTTTCCTGTTTCTGACAAAATCACACTTAAGAGAGTCCTGTCTGTATTGCAGCTATGTTTACACAATTAGTTTCACTGTTTCATTTTTTTCTTGCCTTATTAGGATAATAGTTATTTGCACACAGGAACCTCATTCCACTGTCCAGTCATGGGATAACAACCTGCACATATTTTTGCAGTTTATTCAAATTTGTCTTCAGGAATCACAGAATATTCTGGGGAAGGGACCCACAAGGATAATATCAAGTCCAACACTTAAGTGAATGGCCCATAGGGCGATTGAACCCATGACCCTGGTGCTATTAACACCGAGCTCCGACCAACTGAGCATGTCAAATGTGATCCGAGTCAAATCCCATATTGCTGATGCATAAGATTTGGAAGCCATGCAAATAGTGGGTCATCAGCTCATCCATTCTTGGTATTCAGTGGAGACTGAAATGCTCAAGCTCTTTAAAAATGAGGCAAATAACATCATATTGTGGTTAAAAACAGTGGTCCATACAGTCCACGGTTATCCCATGACACTGAAACTCAGTTTAGAGAAAGAAACACATGATTTTCAGACTTGGAGCAAGAGAAACGAGAAACAGCTGAACTGTTAGGTTCACAGACTTGGTGATTTAAGAGGCTTAGCCTTCAAAAATGCTAGAAGGTGAGAGAGACACAGAATGGCTGAGTCATCAAGTAGTTTTACCAGTAGTATTCTGATTTAACCACAAAGTAATTAAGCTCCAAAACAGCTTCTTGCTCAGTCCCCACCCCCAGTGGGATGGCAAGAGAATTGGCAAGGTAAAAGTGAGAAAACTCATGGTTTGACATAAGAACAGTTAAATAATTAAAATTAAATAACTGTAGTAATAATTTAAAAAATTAATGAGAAGGGAATTAACAGAGAGAGAAATAAAATGCAAAAAAGACAAGTGATGCAAGTGAAAACAATTGCTCACCATCAATGGACCAGTGTTCAGCCAGTCCCTGAGCTGCAGTTCTTCACTGCCAGCCTTCCCCCTGGATTGTTGCCGAGCATGGCATCATATGGTTTAGGATATCCATTGGGTCTGCTGTCCTGGCTGTGTCCCCTCCCAACTCCTTGTGCACCCCAAGCCCAATTGCTGGCAGGGCATGTGAAGAGCAGAAAAGGCCTTGGCTCATTGCAAGTACTTCTCAGCAGTAACTAAAAAATTCCCTGCATTATCAACAGTGTTTTCAGCACAAATCCAAACCACAGCCTCATACCAGCTACTGTGAAGAAAATTAGCTCATCCCCAAGCAAAACCAGTGCAAAATCCACGAGACATGAGGCATTGTCACCTGATTATAGCACAAGCAAAAGATCACAGAATCATTAAATGGTCTGGGTTGGAAGGGACCATAAAGATCATCTTGTTCCAACCCCCCTGCCATGGGCAGGACTTTCCACTAGACCAGGTTGTTGAGAACCACATCCTACCTGGCCTTGAACACTTCCAGGGATGGGGCATCCACAACTTCTCTGGGCAACCTGTGCCAGTGTCCGACCACCGCCTTCACAGTAAAGAATTTCTTCCTAATACCTTATTTAACCTACTTTTATTAACAGCATTGGAAAGACCCTATCCATAGTGCGGAATGGTGACCAACTTAGCAGCTTTCTGATGTCAGCCAACTCACAGAGGCTGTTACGGGATGAATGTTTCATGAAAATTCTTTTCAGTAGAAGTGAAAAGGGGATGGAAGAGAACAGGAGCTCACTGAGATTTACACTGGAGTCTGATAACTTTGCTTACAACTAGCTATGGGATTCGATGACAGAGCAAGTCCTAAGGGCTAACCGAAGAGTATATCCTTTAGGACTATGGAGTCTCATCCTTCTTTCATATTACATTTTATCCATTAATCAATTCATTAATGAAGTTACAGCAAATTTGGTCAGAATTTGTAGTATATGCATGTCTATAATACTGTATGTAGCCATTCCTACCTCTGGTTTTGAAAAAAGTTGTTGCATAAGCATTGACAAGACCAATCAGTCCAAACCAGCAATAGGGATTTGAGTAAGAGAATTTCAGTACACTAACTATTGACACAGTTTCTTTCTGATTTTAATTCACGCTATACCTCAAAGGTTCACTTGTTCAACAGCACAATCAAAATTATTTCATGAGCACATGAGCTCAGCAGATTAAACATCTCATAAATCAGGAACTCTTTAAATCATTTGGAAGAAGCCGTCTTCAAAGTCAAGTCACACTTAAGGTGACTGGCAAGTTGTGACTTTAGTCACAATTTAAGTAAAGATAGGCTCTATAAAATTAACAGTCTTCTTGAATCTACTTACTTAAATATAACAAAACTGCATGTAAATTATCAGTCACAACTATCTCTGGTATATTGCCTGAGATTACTAAAGTTCTTAAGTCAACAAATCCAGAATGAGTAGGTAAATCTTTACTTGTTAAACTGTGACATCATTGTGCAGTATTAGTTTTAGATACAATCTCAATTTTCCAGTCTCCATCAGTTAGTCACATTAATTTTATTATAAATTACACAAGATTCTTCTCCCACATTGAAATACATAAAGGTAACTTAAGTATATCTCATCCTGCCAGTCCTATGCTCATATAAACAATTACTTCTAGTTGAGAACTGATGGCTTCCTCACTTCAACAGGCATCTACAGCATAGTTGGCAATAACTAGTTCATTTATTAAAATAAAACAAAAATAAAAGCATGAGTCTCAATTAGCCAAAATGACTGAGCTATATTAGTGACAAGTACTCTATTTTAGTCTGGATGAGGTATTATGCAGCAGTTTGTATTGCTATTGCTAGCGTAACTAACTACAGTGGATAAAAATATTTTCAATCTTCAAGGTTATTAATCATACTACATTTTAAAAGTAGGAAATGACAGCTTTGTAAGCAAACAACTTCTCTGTCCAACCTCCACTGGCTTGGGAGGCTCACATAGCCCTGCCAGTTCAGGTGTCCCAAGTTACCAACCTGATGCAAGAATAATTTTGCAAGAACACGAGTCCTGTGATATTCTCATGCTAGACCACCCAAGTGAAAGTCAACATTTATTTAACTTAAACTTAGTGCTCAGAACTAGACTTCCAGTCACTACATATCTCCAAACGTGAGGGTGACTGTTAAAGGTACACTATACACATAAGTGTATCATCATATGCTACAAATGAATTATACCAAAACAAAAGAAGCTGGAAGTACATACAACATTGAAAATACAGTCAGGAGGGCCATTTGTTTGCAAAACAAGAAGCTATGAACATAGCAGAAAGAGCCTGCATGTTATCTCCAGTTCTGTCTGCCAAATCTTGCAGCTTCTTGGTAAGGCAAAATGGAAAGGGAAGAGTAAACAGTGGTAAACATAAGATATGCACAGAAATCTAACGGGATCCTTCAAAACTACATGCCAGTTTGTATCCAAGAAAATACCATAAAAGGCACATGATGAACAGTCCAGTTACTAAAGACAAGATACGAATATGGGAGGGAAAACCAGCTTCCAGGCAACAGAGTAATACAGCGATGATCGGGTTATCATAATGTCCTAATGTGGGTGAACCTCTTGAGGGTCCTGCTCTAAGTCCAGTGAAATCAACAAAAGACATATTGATTTCAAGTTATGGCTCAGACCCTAAATTCATAAGCTACATGCTGTCAACTGTCTTTAATCCAGATAGCTACACTCAAAGTAAATCTTTGCAAAAGCTATTCTTCAGTGCTGATTGATATATTTACCTTTCACAAAAATGCAGAATCTTTCCCTAAAGCAGTTACAAGTGACTGTCTCTTTCCAGATGGTCAGTCTGCACCCATTTGTGCTTACTTATATTTGTCTTTTTCCAAATACTTACCAGAACCTGTTGACTGTGAGAAAACCATTTGAATGCCAAGGCCAATATTTTGTCATAATCCAACATACAGCCTAATCATAAAATATAGCGCTTCTAAAAATATTACATATTTTACAGCTGCCAACATCTTTAAACATTTCTTAATTTAATCTTACATATATCTGACTTTATTGAGAGACGTAAAAGTTAAAAAAATACATTAAAAGGCTGCAAGTGTTGGGTTCACTTACTAAAGAAAATACATGAAAGAGGTAGAAGATTCAGAAACACCACAGATGTTCCCATTACAATACTATCTAATTAATCATACAGCTGTTGGGTAGGGTATTCAACTGCACCACAGAGTCAGGTGTTTTATTCTGCAATAGTATTACCTGAAGCTAAGAAGTAGTCAATTTTGGAAAAGAAGAGAATTATAAACTGATTTAATATGGTCCAGTTTCTTACTAACTGAAAATTCCCAACCAGAAGGCATTTGCTTTACAATGACCTTTAGAAGTCTCAGGTGTTAGAAATATAACCATCAAGCTACAGACAAGATTAATATGGTAAAGAGTTGTTCCCCCCCACCCCATTCTTTTTAAGCTAAATTCACTTGTGCTCAGTTTAATGCCCCAAAAACTTGTCAAGGGGGCTTCAGGGGCAGCAAGCATAGCATTCAAGCGCATGGTAAATGCGATTCCAGGAACGAATAAGAATTGAAAGACAGCAATGAAACTGGCCACTTGCCCAGCGCTGTTATTATCTAGTGCAGTGAAATCGTTATGCTTCTCTTAAGCCTATGCCTTGCCATCTAAAACAGTGTCTGAAATGCTCTATCAAAAATACACAGCAACTCTCACAGACAGACTTCACATCACCACATCCTGAATTGACTATTTAGACGTATTCCCAAATGTCCAGTAAGTTTGGGCTGCACATGACTTAAAGACTGTTGTCTGCTGAACCATTCTTGATGACACCTGTGAGAGGATACAACGGTTATCTTACTAAACAAGGGATTTTGGCTGGTTCCTTTTATGATGATTTAAGACAAAGTGCTGCTGTACTGGTTTCTGCAGTCTGCTGTACAATTGAGATTGTCAAGACAGTATAAGATGCTGAAAAAGTTGTATAGATTTTGGTCAAACACCAGTTTCTGAGAGACACAGTTTTACAGTACTGTACTTTCTGTATTTCCAAGGATGCCTGCTCATGATTTTAGAAAATCTGAAGTGTGATGATGTTAGTTATGACTGTTTCTTTAGGCATTTGGCAAAATACACATACGTATAACAGCTATTTTTGACATTATTGAATGTTTACATATGTACAGTCTGTATACTGAGATTATAAACATGTAAGGTAAAAAAAAAGGTATAATCTTTGTTTGTTTGCCATTTGTGTCAAATAGTTGCCTTTCAAAGCTTGAAATCCTGTCACAAAAAAAAATCCTATATTTCTTACTCCTGCATGCTAATCTCTACTACAGTATGTTGTTTTTCCCTTACATGTGGAAAGTAAAGAACACAAGGTTCATGCATACAGCGTACAAGTTTACATCAGCTGGGCTCTCCGTGAGGCACATTCCCAGTTCCACTCTGGTCTGACTCAGGACTGCAGTAAACCAGAGAAAAACCTCTCTTAAACAGGACTGGCAAATGGACTGCAGTTGGGATTCTAGGTCACCATGCAGAACAGCCTTGTCACATCTGAGCTAATTATTCTCTGTCAAATGCTATGATTTTGTTTGTTCATCAAATCCATAAAATACAAGTCAACAAAAAAGAAAGAAAGAAAGAAAAAAATACTGTTTTTATCCTTTCCACATGACAGGAGGTTATCACTGCGATATCACGGGCATCTCTGTTGATCTTTCGAATTGTCTGAAGAGCAGATGAATGTGCAGTAACTCAGGGATGCTGAGTTTCTATAAAATCCAAAGTAAACAGTTCTGATGTGACCCCAGGAAAACACTGCAGCTAGATGGATGTCTCCCATAGCTGGAGAGGGGGAAAATGAACACAAACACACATTGAACACCAAGATAAAACAGGCTGTCACCCAAACAGTGCAAGGAGCTTGTTTGGGAAACTGCATCTATGTCACTTGGGTCACCAATTTCCTCCCAGCCTCTGGTGGGTATGTGTTCACCAAGTGAGCAGACAGTCTTAAGCATTTCAGGACAGTAAATGCCCATGGCTGGGACTTCAGTTTTCTTTTTGAAAGATAAATGTCAGTGTAGCATCAAACTTGTACTAGACAGCTTTTACCTTAGAGTTACCCTGATATTAGTGGAGAGATAACTTCCCATTTTCATCTGCCTAACTCCACTCAGAGCAACGTGACTTCCTGCTGTGGGTTTGAGCTGCTGCCAAAGCAGCAGCTTTGGGCTGAGACACATCAGTACAGCCCAGGCCCCAAGCTGCTTTGGGAGACGCTGTGCTGCACCTCACACAATCTTCTGCCCCAAGCAGCACTGGGGGAGCAGCTTGCAGGTTCCCTCAGCAGCACTGCATTCCTTTTTTCTTGAAAAAACAAGGGCAGAGAACAGTGATGAGAATCTCATCAGCATCAGCGACGTGTACCAAGGGTATTGCAAGTAAAGCTCCTAAAGCAATTTTCAGGACTTTTTTGCTTATTCAAATATCTGCTATGTCTGAATTGACACAAAGGAAATAAAAGCCTTTTGGAGCATCTTGAAATCTCTCCGAATGAGGTGTTACTACCCACCACACATTCCAGCAGCTCCTGGTCATTCTAGGGGGACCAGGGTGGGCTCAGGTCACACAGCAGTGAAGTCCCTCCAAGCTTGCAAGTGCTCCACATGCTCCATAATTGGAAATTTTTACACTTCCATAAAGCTGGAAAGCAGCTATCCCCACAGCCTGAATGAGAGCTTCTGGGAGAAGGAGTAAGAAAGGAGAGCCAAACACAGCACTTGCTCCAGGGCTGCCTGTACTCTGCAAAGGCTGTCCAAGGCACATTTTCAGCTTGAAATAAGAAAAGTAGTGAAATCTGGGCTTCAGGGCAGCTTTAAGAGCAACCTGAAAAGCTGCCTGTAAACACAGCTGTCAGGGCCTTCATCGCTGCCAGAGGCTCAGCAGCTTCAGAACTTCGGGGCGCAAAGGAAATGCCACTCCTTGTTGGTCAAAGCTGTTAATCTGCCACAGTTTCCTTTTGAAATACTATCAGTAAACCAAGTCACTGGTGAAATGCAGAGAGAAGAGGGATACATACCCTGGCACTTTGCCTGTTGACTTTTTTCTCTTCATCAGGAAGTGGTGGCATCGGGTAAGGGTATTTTCTGCTGGAAGCAATAGATCCAGTGGATGAAGATGGAGACTTTGCAGGAGACAGTGTCCTGAGATGTTGAAACACATAAAATAAATGTGATGTTTTTGCATTCTAGCACTGCAACAGCAACTGCCATTACTCTGAAGCTTGGTTCAGAGCCAAGAATATAGCTTATTATTAGCTCAATATCAGGGGGATAAAATTGCTTGATCAGTAGTCTTATAATTTCATTATATGAATAAAGGTATTTAGGGATTTCAGGAACACTAAAAGAAAAAAAAATTGCTACTTCTTATTAGAATTCTATAACAAAAAATATTTCTTAAAATGTTTTATATGGTACTGTAATTAATCATTATAAAATTATTAAAAACCAAATCTGCAATTGAATAAATACAGGACTAAAAGATAAACATGGCATTATAAAGCCTAAATAGAAACAGTAATTGTATAAATACAAGCTGAACAAATGTCTTCTCCCAGTGACTAAATGGCAATTATGTCTTTATGCATATCTTACACATCTCCTAAATTGATACAAACATAGCAAATAAATCTATTATTTTTGTAACATTAATTTACATAAATGCATGCATTTGGAAGACAAACTGTTAGTTGTGAAGTAACAAAGGCATATACAAAGTGCTAATAACAAATTGTTATACATGCAAGCATCATACAGTGCATATTGTTCCAGCCAAAGAAAGAGTCTGATGAGAATATACAAAAATGGACTGATTAGTCAATGGCAATCAGCATTTCTGTACAAGGTGAGTAGAGTAAGCAGGAGCAAGTAAATGTTTGTATCACATGAAAGGCATTGTTTTCATGTCAATAAGGCAACAGTACATTATTGACTGAAATTTTATACCCAAGAAAAACTCTTATGCTTCTGTTTTGAGATTCTGCACTTTTCCCACTTGAGAGGTTCCTATTAGGCTCTAAGTCTGGGCAGAGTAAAATGAAAAAAATGCCTCAAAGTAGAAAAATTGAGCTATCCTGGCCCCCTTGTTCTCTTGTGCAGACCAAGGGCATTCAATACAGGAGGCCTCTTAATACTGCAGGCACATCACTCAGCCCTCCCTGAGCACTGCTATCTAGTATCTTCTGAGTTAATGTGTCCCTGAAGATGGAAAGTTTCCATAATAATAAGTGAAATTTATTTACCTTTAAATAATTGTACTCTTATTTTAGACTATTGTATCATTTTGTTGTGTCTGTAGCTCCCTACAATAGAAGATTCTATTGCCTCCCATACAAACAATGATGTAGCCACAAGCAACAAGGTGTCAATGGAAATTATATGATGAGAGCTCTCCACTCTGGCTCATGATCCTCTCATGCTTCATGTGGTAGCCTCTAAGTTCAATAGCACTTTAGAGATTTGCATTGGTACAATTATTCAAACATGGAAGCATACATCTTCAGTACCTGCACATTGATCACCCATTAAGATGAACTGGACATACACCAATGTTTTCAGGAAGAAAAATCCTGAAACAGTTACTGCAGTATAAAACAAGGTTTCTGTATGTCCGACATCATGGATCTGGGCACCAAACTGTGCATGCAAGAAAACAGGTTAATTTTAAAAAAAAATTTCTAGGGAAAGGTTGTCAACAGTGCCCTGCTGTTCATTATCCATACAAGTCTTCTCCTCTCTGCCCCCACTTGGATTATCACTAATAAACTATTTGTGGATCTAGAATGAAGAATATAAGGAGAAGAGGGAGGGGGGAAAATAAGGAGAGCAGATTTTGCATATTATTAGTAATCCAATTATTCACAAATTTTACCCCATTGCTGCAGTAGAATTTTAAATTTTCATTTTAAAATTTGCAACAGCGCACTTGGAGATCAGAAACAAGGACCTGGGCTAGTGAAATCTGACTTGGCAAGCCCTATCAGAAAGTCGTTTATAAGGTAGCACAGCCGGGCGGTGGCACAGAATGAAGGCATCTCCCATCTCTTTCACCACACCAGGCACAACACTTCCAACACACCAAGGCTCTTCACATTTTAGATATTCTAAGAGAAGGCCACAGTGAGAGGAAAAGCCACAGCCAATCTTCCTGTCCATCCATCTGAGCATGGGATCCTGGAAGGAGTAATAATCCCCTGAAGGATGGGGCATCTTGAATATTTTCCCTGCACAAGCAGGTCCTCTGACCAGGATCCCTAACTGAGCCTTTCAGCCAGGAAGCTTTGCACCATAACTCAAACACAATGCTGCCAATCCTCCAGTGTAGCTGCCTACATATTCTTCTTCTCGAACCCCCTCCTCACTGCCTGCTCACCTGCAGTTTGCACATCTAACTGATGTGAGCTTTGCTGCCCAGCTGCAACACTACAGCCAACACATCAAGAATGCAGTTGCACACTTACAGAAATGACCTTGCCCTCCCCTCACAGGGCCTCACCACTTATTTTTGTTATAGAGTTATGTGCTGATTTTTGACATCTTTAGTGCCAGCTACTGAGACTGTGAGCATACACAACTCAGCATATGCTCACAGATCTTACAGTGCATCTTCTGTAACAACATTGTTTGAGGTGGTTTTGATCACCTTTCAGGTTGTGCCCTGCAATTGTGTATGTGCTGTGTATCCCAGATTTACATATACTTTAAATGAGAAAGGTCATGTCTGGCTCTTTCTCATTTACAGGATGGAGAGACAGCATTCAGGGACACTTGCAGGTAATGCTGGGGTTAAAGGTAGGAAAACTTGGCAGTTTTGGTCAAGGGTGGGATCTACTTAGTTTTCACTAGGGTTTCAGTTCTCCTGCAATCAAATCCATTAGCTTTCATGCCAAATGTTGCTTCCAGCTGAAACTTACACAAGAAACCAGTGCACACCACAACAGAGATTCAGAGGTTTTACTGCCAACCCCAAATGAAGCCATGCACCTCACTGCAAAAATTCTAATTTTTGACCAGAAAGCAAGATAGAGTAGCCACTTTGTGTCTTTCTGTCCTGAAAGCTGAAACTAAGAGTGTGTGGAGACTGTTCTGTGATTCACAACAAACACTGTGGCAGCAAGAAGACATCTGGAAGCAGTCCCTGCAGCAGCCTCTTGTCCCTAAACAGCAAATGTTGACCCACAAGAAACAGTGCAACATGTGTCACCTGGTCACACAACTAAACATCTTGCAATTTTGAGTGTCATTTTAGCTGAACTCAAGGTAGGTGGTCCTGACAGATCTGAACTGTTCATGAACTGTGAGTGATTCTCTTTTGCAGACTGAAATAATGTGATGAAATTCAATTAACATTCAACCTGGTGAAAGCGTTGCAAGCCCAAATATAGACCCTATCACCCTAATCTGACCTTTGCTGCTGTGGATTCAGCTCCTTGTATGACATCATCAGCCTAGATCCTACACAAGGAAGTTAGGATCTTCTAAAAACACTGGTGTGGCTAAACATCTTAAGGTAAGTTCCTTTTCAA